>VZTY01015362.1:3326-63806 GCA_013400935.1 Turnix velox
GGGGTCTCACCAGAGCCAAGCAGAGGGGCAAAAGCACCTCTCTTGACATGTGCCTTTTGTCCACTTTCTTAGCAGTAATGTGTGATGAGAGAGGTTATGTGAACTTCTGGCAGGATGTGGCAATTGTACAGGTTCCTCAGCTGTGTACTTTGAAAGTATTCTGTGCTTTTCAAGTAGGTACAGATATATCTTGACTTCATGGTGTTACATTAATATAACTCCAAAATAATAGGTTATTGGACCAATTATGTTAAAAATCTGTGCTTTTTTTTTTGTTCTGCTATCAGTAGAGATGAGCTTGACCCAAATTACTTCTCTGAAGAGGGGTGAATAGCTGAGTTAAAGTGGACTATTTCTAAGCTCTTAGGTCTTAAACATTCCAATTTGCCCTTTTGAGAGCCTACAGGTGTCCTCCATATTATGAAAAAAATACTATCTGGCCATTTTGTTGGAATTTTTCTTACTTTGGGATTGAAATGATCAGGGTGCTTTCAAGAAGTAGGATTGGTATGGGATTATGTGCTAGGTAAAATAATTAATCTGTCTCTTGGGCTGGCAATTTCAGTTCTCTAGGAAATTCTTAAAGTCATCTTGACACACTTTGTTCTGTAGACTCTATGAGAAAACAGCAATAATTTGGATTGGAATAACAACTTCCATCTGTGCACTCCAAGAGTATTGAAGATGATTGGTTGTAAAGTCTCTAGAATGCCCGGTAGAGAAGATGAATACAGGGATCCACAGAGAGATTAAGCAACTTGCTCAGGGCTACATTGTGAGTGGAAAGAAATCCTGGTGTACTGACTTCTGAACTCCAGTCTTACCAGGAGACTATGCTGCTTTGAGGTGGTTTTGACAAAAACAAATTAATCTTTTATTTTACCACTTTTTAAGTGAACTGTGAGCTACTGACTGAGCTTGACCAAATGGTGAAGTTAATAAATGAAGAGGAATTTTTTAATATACAACTTAGATATCTATCTTAATAAGATTTAAATAAGCAATAAAGCTGTCAGCTGCTGTCACCAATTGTTTGAGGTTTCAGGTATAGGAGCAGAAAAATGTAATATTAATCAAATGTGAGTCAAAGCTCATTGGCAATTAATAAAAGCTTTCCCTGTAACAATTTAAAAGGTTATTTACATTTTTAGACTATTTCCTTTATTATTTAGGCTGTTTGTAGTAGCATAGCAGGAAGAGCTAACTTTTCAAATAATTGTTGCTCTAATGAAGAATGTAAACACTTATCACAATATGCCAATTAAGCTTTGAAGGCCTTTAAATACATTTAATGAGGGCTGAAGACAAGCACCCCAGTAGTGTATTATGATGTGCTGCACATCTCTGCCCCTAATACTGTTTTGATCTTTAAAATGCTCTTCTTTAAATGGAATAATTTCTTATTCTACCAAACTTGGGGATTTTTTGATACATAAATTAGGTATTTAATCATGCAGATCAGTTATTGCTTGCTGTAAAATGTGTACAAACAGCAATAGTTGAAAGGAGAAATGACTACTGCTTTGTTGTGTAATTTGAGTGATTTACTTGTTGGCATGATGGCACATACACATGCTGTTTTTCCTGATGCTGTTTCGTTGTGTGCACAGCTTAATGACATTTGATCTTTCCAATTTATAGTGTCTCACATACCATTTATGTTTGCTATCAAAAAGATAATTTGTAAAGCAAATGTTCTGGTGATCTGAATTGGCAGAAGCATTTTTCAATCTGCCAATTTCTCCATTTAAATTAAAACCAATTAAATTTATTGGCCTATAACTTCCTGTTTTCCTTTTAATGTTGGCTTTATCATTCTACTTAGCATTTGCTCTGAGAGTGGAGTAATTCTTTATGACCAGAAAGTGACAGAGTGAAATGTTTGCTTCTGTTTTGAACCTGCTGTCATGAAAAGAACTAGAAATCAGCTTGAGTTTTCATTCTGGTTATGTTATATCAAAGAAAAAGTAAGACATCACTGATACTAATGCAGGAGTTTCTCATTTCAGATGCATGTCATATAGCTGATATTACTAGAATGAACCTAACTGATGTTTTAGTTGAGCAGTAAAGGGTAGATTAATACATCTTTATCCACATGTTGCTCTCTTAGATGTTGTATGAAACCTGTTATGCCCTAAGAATGGATGCTCATTTAAGCCTAGGTTAAGTCATGGATGACTGATAGCAAGTTTCAGCTCTTTCCTTTTATTTTCTATGACTTGTTTGTGGAGCCTCTGCCAATGAAGATTTACTGTTTAGACATAGTGACAATTGTGTGTTCTTGTATCTGTACAGTAGTGTTTGTAATGAGTTGTTTGTAACATAAATGTATGGTTTCATGATTTTTTTCTCTAGAGGATGATTTCTTTTGACTCTAGACATCTTTGTCTACTTAATAAGAAGAGCTGAGTTAAACAATGAAAATTTTGCTACTGAATGCTGGTAATACATTTCAAATGAAGGTTAATAGTATAATTGTGACTTAATTGCTCAGAGGAATGAATCTTGCAATAGAAACAGGTTACACAGTTCTGTTGTATAAGTAGAATAATAACATGTCTGGATTCGTTACTGGTGACTGGTCCCTATTAAAAGTATATTTTGTTGAGTCTGAAAGTTTCTGGAATATGCAGCTGCAGGAATTACAGCATTTAAATGCATAAATCCAGAGCTCTTCCAGGGAGGTTACCTGCCAACCAGTAGGCAAGCACCCAGGGGGACTGTACGAGAAGATTCAGTGCTGACTTGGCTCCTTTTCCAATACTAGTATTTAGGCAAGTATAAACATTTGCAGCCTTGTATTACTAGAAAAATGATGACCCTAAAGAGACCCACAATTGCATGCTGTGAGTTGAGAAATCAGTGTTATAACATACTATCAGAAGTTTCCCTTTTCCAGAAAAATAAGTTGTAGTATCTTTATGCAGAGAAATCAGTCTTCAAGATTAGAATATCAATTATCTGAAACCATACATTAATTCTAAATATTTAGTGTTTTTATTTATTTTATTTAAGCTAGCACTTACTAGTATTTTAGTTTCCAATCTTATTATCTTTTTATTTAGCATGTCATTCAGCATTGTGACATCAGACACTTCTGAAATATGGCATATGAATGCAGCTCAGCTGGCAGGTTAACTCTGTTCTTTGTTGTTTGCTTCAGGCTCAGCCAGGGAGAAACTTTCAAGAAATTCTGTTGCTCATACCACTAATAAAGTGCTGTACATTTAGTAGAGTTCATTTTCAAAGCAGGGCTATGCAAAGTAATCGATAGTAAACAAATACTTCAGCTACTAGAATAAATAACAGCATATTTTAAAGAGATTTTATGTAAATATTTTTTACTCCCACCTGAAAATCTGTCTCCTCTTGTTCAGCTGGACATGTGTCCTATCAAAGTAGCTTTTGGAATTGCTATTTGATGTGTTTTCTTACTTTTTTCTTAACTTGAAAAAATAGAAACATTTATGAGTATACAAACCAAGCTTCTTAGAACATGTATCTAAAAAATATTACCAGTTTCATTTACATAACTATGCAAACAAGTATCCTTAAAAATGACATTTCTCCTTGCTAGGATATAACAACTACTACTAAGCCATGGAGACTTGTATGAACACCCTTTAGAGCTTTCAAGAAATGCTAACCATGTATCTGGGAAATGATCTTTTTGCCCTGGGGCACTTAAAGATCTACAAGATAAATTTGCATTTAGAGACCTTATTTTAAAGCACTTTAAATTGATATCATTGCAGTGAGGCAAGATAGTAACAGAATATTAATCATATCTATAACATCTTGAGCCATTTTGGAGAAGAATCAGTCTTTATCATTTGAAAGTCAAACAAAATCTAAGTTTCCTTCTCTCCAATTATGAAGTGCAGGTATAAGAGCCTATCAGATCTTAGGGTGTAGAGATGAAAGCTATCCATAATTTAGTCATTATTTATTTAACCTGCCTGCTCAGTTCTTCAGATGAGTCATTCATTTGAAACTTTTTTAGAACATCAAAAAAATATTACTTCCCTTGAAGCAGAGCAATATGTAATAGAATGTTTTTATACAATATCTTTTGATCTAGTTTTCTCTCTTTTGTAAAAGAACATAAGTATTATGTCTTTTAAAAAATGTTTGTGTATAGATTCCAAGCATCTCAATGTGCCCATACACCCATATCAAGAGAAGAATGTGAAAATATAGTTACACAGTGGCAAAAGACTCTATTGTAATGCTTTTTTTCATATGATCTACATTGCTTCCTATAATTCTGTTCCTCCCACTGAAGCCCAGAACTACGTTCCAGACTCAAGTGACTCAGTGAGATGCACAAAATCAACAAGAAGGATCCAGATCTCTGCACTCTTTTATGGCACTATGGCAAAGTATTGGCTCACTTCTGTCATTAGGGATGCAGGACAGGTAAAGATGATATATGTATGCCTTGAAATTTCATTCCATTCCTCTATTTGCCACCTTCATTGAGAGAACATTGAAATATTATTCCTGTAGGCTATTAAATTTGTTCATCTTGGAACAAGAATTTTTCCCCTTCCTGTTTGGTGATCAGCCTAAACTCCTAGCCTGAGGTAATGAAAAGTTATGGGGTGAAAAAGATGTGCATAAAGAAGTGTAGGACTGGAGATTAAACTCCCTATTGCAATTCATGTTATGCTGATGAGCTACATAAGATGCTTCAGAGCAGGGTAATGCAGTGATATTACCAAGAAACCTATATAATTTACTACAGGGAGCCTGTACTTAATACATCACATTTCAGAAAGAAACTTAATAAAAAGAAGCTTAATATATAAATACCACTAAGAAGTGTAAAAGATGATGCAGCATTTGATCAGGCTAATACATAAACACTACTGTGAAACCTAATTTCCAGCAAGTTACTCGGGAGCCAAGTATACATATTCCTTATTGTTACTGCTGCAAAAACAGCTTTATAACTAAGCATACCAGAAGAGGCATAATAAACACTTTCTATTATTTATATTTCCCAGTTGTCTATAGTGGCAATATAACTTAATATTTGATTGAATGGTCTGGATATGAAAGCTATTTCCCTTGCAAAGCATTCCTAGTATTCAACTGCAGTACAGCAGTGTTACCATGGTACTGTCATGAGGCTTATCCCATGATGGTTTCCCCTCTTCTTTTATTGATGATTCTGATTTTAAAGCCATTCAGCTTCATTGAATAATACTTCTATTGTACAATAACATATTTTGACTTCTGTTCCATCAAGGGTGAAAGGAATATAATTCATTTGCTCAACCAGTGTAAAGTCACAGGGCTATCTCACTTAAAGGTCACCTCACACAAGTATTTCCAGACAGAGGACATGTACATGCCACTAACTTGGCTCTAGTGGTTCTTGCAGAAAAGTCTTGCTTGCAGCATTCTCCAGCTCTTACTCTCTTTAGGCCAGCTGCAGCAGCTGATTTTGCATCCCTGATATATTACATCCCTCTACTCAAAAAGGCCATTCTTTATTTGCTGTCTGCTGCTTGAATCTTTCTGTGTCACTCAGTTTTGGGACTTGCTCCCATAGAAGAAATCCTACATATTGGAAGAGAAGAGACTTAATACATCTACCTGCTAATGTAATCTTGCTGACAAACCCTTAGGGTTTAATTCCAAATCCATTGAAGACAATGGAAAAATCTGACTCACTGATTCTCAATGTGATTCATACACTCCTGCTGATAAATTTCTTAAGGTCTGGCACTGCAGGAAGTTAAGCATTCAGCTTATATTTTCAATCTATATATAAATTAACCTTCTTAGTCCAGAGAAACATCATATTCTTTATAGCTTCATAGGGCTTTACAATGAAGAGGGTTCTTAATGGACTGAATTGGGTCCAGGCCTTCAACTGAACACATACTTCCACAAAAATAATTCTAACAATTAAAAGTCAGACACAAAAAGTCAGAGCATCATGTGGGAGAAACGTAGCAGCAGGCTATGTCATTCATATGCCTTACTGTGTGGAACTATTACTGCTAGAAATAGGAAGGGCTGCTTCTGTCAAAGGAGTAGTATCTCTTGAGTATGTGGATTATGATGTGTTGCTACAGAAGAAATTGTTCAGCAGCCTCAGATGAACACATTTGTTTCATTTTCAGTGTGTAACAATACCTTTTGTCATATGTTTAGTCTATAGGTTTGGTTTTTACTGCTTCTTTTTACTTTAGCATGTGATCCTTCTGTTTTTCTGTTTCCCCTCCACTTGCTAATCAATCTTTCAGGCTGTTCTTAGTCTCCCCAGGGCCAACATGCCCTTAGTTACACTCCAGAACCTCTGCCCTGTGTCTTTCTCAGTATTTCTTTAATGTCTTTCTTTGAGTCTGTGTTGCATTGTCTTGAAGAAACCTGCTTGACTATGGAGAAAAAGGCATGCAATGAGGCATCAATAAAGGGACAAAGATCAGGTGCATTGAGGAGATAAAACATCAATAAAAAAGAAGGAATGAATGTCTCTGAGGAAAGTAAAGTGGTTGTGATTCACAGCTCTGGAGAATGCTAAGCAGGACTGAAATGTTGGTAAGGTAAATAACGGTCTAAGATCAAAACAGAAAACAAAAGCAGATGAGGCATAGTATCAAACAGAATTTAAATAAATCATTAGCAGGGAAGCTTCTTTCTTGATCCATGGGACACTAAAGAGCATTTAATTAAAAATGTGTGTTTGATCTTCTCACGTGACTAATTTTGTAATACCTTGCTATTTATTTTGGTGACATTGAGGCCAGATGGGTTGGTGTCCTGAGCTAAACAAGATTTAAATAACAAAGCTTGTACTGAGGTCAGGGAAAAAAACTTTGAATTACTTCAATGGAACCATCAACTTGACTTTTCTTGTATCTAAAACCCAATTTTTAACTCAATACTTGCCATTCTATCTCACTTTCTGTCTCTGTTGTAGCTGGTGAATATAGGAACTAGGGTTGTGCATGATGTCCTGCCTGGGGAATCCCTGACCTGTTTTGTAGCAAGGTTTGTCTTTGAACAGACAGTTTAAATCTAGCACAGAATACTGTAAATCAAATCTAGAGGAAATCTTGGCCATTGGGCATCTTTACTTTGGGCTTCATTTGGTGTAAAAGTGAAGTAGCTTGTATTAGTGTATATCTGGACAGATAACAGCCAAATGGCACTTTGTCTTTTCAGCAATAGATGCTAATTTCTTAAAAATAGAAACACAAAGACCAATGTTTTTCCTTTCACATTTGCTTTTAAAAAATACTTGTCCTGCAATGGATAGTTTAAGGAAGCCACTGTTATTCACTAACAATTAGAACAGCAGCAACCATATATAACCTACAGGGACACTCCTTGTTTATATAATCAAATCAGTGGTTTGATATCTTAGGTACCACTTGTAGGAATTGTTTTTCATTGCTTTTGATAATGATTTAGATCTAGGGCTTAGCTATAATGTTAAGATGAGAAGAAAAAATTAAGTAAGTAAAGGAAGAATGTACTAATGATTGTTCTACGAAGTTTGATAGGTGATTAGCAATTGGTAAAACCCTTATAAATCACTGCATACTATGCTTTCATACTCAGGCCTGCCTAGAGCATTTGCCTTACATAAATCCATTCTTATCCCAGCTGCTATGAAATGTAAGTCTTGATTCTTACATTGCCAAATACTTTACTACAGGGAAGTAGAGCTGAGTGCTGTGAAGACATTCCCTAATAGAAGCACAGAACCCTTTTTTAGTAATTTTGTTCATAACTTGACAAACCTCAAACACCTTAAGTACTGATAAGCTACACTAGAACTCTTGAAGCTGTGGATAACAAGCCTTAAATTGTATTTTTATGATTTTTAAATTTCTTGCAAACATGCCATGAATCACATGCCTTGGCTCATCTACTAAAATCCTTCCCACAGGTTAAGTTTCTTTCTGACTAGTAAAATTGATTAGATGACTCTGGGTATAGTAGTAGTGTTACACTATGGCAGACAATATTCTATTAGATTTTATACCATTTTTATAACTGTAATGAAGTATCTGTTTCTCAGTTTCTGTAACACTTGCTCTAGGTACATTACCCATATAATTAGGCACGATTAAATGATAATTGCTGTCTTTCTGCAAAGTAATTCCATGGTTGTTTGTTCTCTGTAGAAAGTAGATGGCATTTATTTTGCATGTGTCAAGGAAAAGCTCTAAATGTTAAAGAAGTTGCTAAGGAATAATCGCCATAAATTTACACAGGAATTACTAGGTAACATACGCCTGGGATTCAATAAGGCACCACACCATTTTCTATCATTAAACAATTGTATTTTCAAGATGGCATTCTTTTTTAATTTGGAGGAGGAGTGCATCTGCAAAGGTGAATCTGACCATCTGCACTCACTGCACTTTACACTGAAACATAGGATGTGAAACAGTCTTGCATCATGCACAATGAATTCCTTTGAGATTAGATTAAACAGAAGGAAGTGCTGCAGGAGTGCACCTAACTCTTTCCAATGACAAAGTTCAGCATAGAGCTAGACTGACCAAAAGCCTTCAAACATGTTCCTTGCAGGTCTAAGTGCCTCATCAGTAGCTCTCTGGTTCTGCAGATCCACTTTTCCCTGCCCCTAATTGCTTATGTAAGTGTAGCTTTTCAGGCTAAATCTTGGATGATATGAAAAACAGATATGTTGGAGGCCAACGGATCTCCTTAGGGCTGGAGGTTACAGCAAAGTCCAGGTGTCCCTGTGTCCACTGCATACTCATCTCAGTGGGACTTGCTAAGACTTAAAACTGAACAAAAATTAATGTGATACATGTATTTCACAGCACCACACATGAGTCATTTGGGCATATTCACAATCCTCTTCTCCAATCTTCCATTTCTTTCCAACAACTGCTAATAGTGATTGTCACAGAGCATCTTAGGAGGTGACTGAGAAACCTCTGGACATCTTGTCCTGGGGAAGTATCAGAGCAGATCTTAACAAAGTTAATAGCTGTGATGGGGAGTGTGAAGAAGGGTCTCAGTAGCATGTCATGTGGTAGAACAAGAGGTGATGGGCACAAATTGAAACACAGAATTGTTTGTAAGCTTAAGGAAAGGCTTTTTGTACTTTGTGAGCAGTTGAATGCTGGCACAGGTTGCTGACAAAGAGGCTGCAGTTTTTGTCCTTGGAAACACTCAGAATCCTTCAGGGCAGCCCTGGGCCGCTGCCAGCTGCGAATGGCTCTGACTGAGCAGGGGAGGATGGACTAGAAGATCTCCAGAGGTGGATTCCAACATCCACCAATCTGCTATTCTGTGATATTTTAGTGAGCATGTTTCCTTTACCTGGAAGTAGTATTGCCTCTGGTGTGATATCAATCTATACCTTGTGGCATAAAATTATCACAAAATCTTACTGGAAAACTGCATAGAATGCACTGTTTGGAGCCCTATTTTTCTTTAGAATTATTTTTGGGTTACTTTCACACTGGAATAAGTTTGTCTTTCGTCTCTACTATTTCTGTCTAGTAAAATGACTTTCTTCCCATGAAGAATTGTCTGCTTGGAAGAGATGTCAAAAAAAGCTACAGAAACCAAGACAAGTATTAAATACAAAAAGTCTCTGGAGCTGAGATATGCTGCATATATCCTATCACAGTCAAGTCAAAAATTGCTGCTAAGGTGCCTAAATCAACTAATTAAGCCATATGACATTGATTATGATAATGAAAAACTAATAGCAGCTTATTTGTGTTAAATAATGCAAATGAATGAGAATTTTTCAAGACTAGCTGCTCAAGCTTGCTCCAAAAGTCTGCTGGAGGCACCAAGCAGAAATGAGCAGTGACTGGAGGTAAGAACAAGTCCATTGTATTTTTTAGCCACTTCCAAAAGTGATAAAATGTCAACCTTTTCTTGGTAACTAATTACAGGTTTGCCTGTCTGTGGGTAAAATTCATGCAAGCTTATGTCCATTTCTAGCTTCTTGTGTCATTTACATGTTCCTCAAATAGCAGATTTCATAGAAGAAAAATTACAGTATGGGATTATAAACACTTATCTGGCACATTTACAAATTTCACTCTATTGAACAGTGTGTTTACAGCTTTGGACAAGACTAGCAATCTTCTAATGATTAAGAGAGATTTCTTTTGAGTTTGATTGCTCTGGTAGCAAAGTGTATCTGCAAGTGATAGAATCAAATGTATTCCAGCCAGAACAGAAGGCATGTTAAATCTGGGATGCCCCTGTTGGTTTGTATTTCCATCTTTCTGTTTATCACAGCAAATTATAGTCCTGCAGAGACTAGTTTGGATCCAAAGCTTAAACTACATTCCCTTAACATCTGTTCCTATGGAGTAAAAACATATGAATTTGTACATGCTGATTCATTTTCAAAGAGAGACACTTCCTGTGAGAAGTGTTTCCTCTAGTTCACTGAAACATAATTCAAACATTATCTGGGGGACATAAATGAATAATATAAACCAGGCTGAGATCAAAATAAAAATGGGAATGGAGATAGGGATTTTCAAAGTAACACTTCTATAGAAATCCATTGCAGGTAAATGAAGACAAAAGTAACCCAACATAATTCATAAAATGGAAACAAAGAGAATTCATGAATATTAAACTCAGAAAACTGAGTTAAGAAGCACTGTACTGTCATGTGACGATCAAAAATTATAAAACAGAAGGAGAATATAGCAAATTCTAAGCAATAAAACAGCTCTCCAGGAAAATAGTATTAAGTCATGTGGAAAGAATTCACCCTTAAGACAGCTTAAAATGATCCATGACTTAAATCAATAGGAAAACAATACTGCCATATTTCATGTAGGGACAAGATTAAATAGGTTTATGAAGAGGCAAATTTGTCAAGGAAAATAAAAATAAAAGCATTATCACAACTTTTCATCCATGGACAATTTCAACTCTTGTGCTGCAGGGCATCACACAGTAATAATCCTTTGGTGGAGAATCTAGCCTAGAAATTAAGTAGGCACTACAGTAAATGTAGAAGCTGGGTATTGTGGCTTGTGGGTAGCATCTTTGTCAGCATAATCTAGAAGCAAATGGCAAATTGAGTTTTGTTTTTCTGAATCTTTATCCAAAATCTTCCTAAGCAGGAGAGATCACCTTACAACACTGGGGGAAAGACAGCATGCTTTCAGTTTAACTAGGAACGTGATTTTGAAGAAATGAGGTTTCCTTCACATCTGTTGCCTTTTATGATTGGGAAGCTGAAGAGGGCTCTGCCATAGTGTTACACGTGTGGAGAGAGTGACTCTATTCAATGTTTCTTTTTGCCAAAGAGGAGTGGAAACCAGGCTGTATGTGGAAGGGGTTATGTTACTGTTTCTGTAAGAATCGCTTTGCTTAGAGCCTCTAGAATGAGTGAAGTATGTCAGTTCTACTGAGTGTTGAGGCACATGAGAGCCACAGATTGATAGACATATGGATAATGCACTTGGAGTATCCAGGACATATGTAAATGTGTGTTATTTCTCAGATTTTTTAAAATGAAGGGGAGGGAAATGTGCTATGGCAGAGAGAAGGACTGAAGACCAAGACAATTTATTAGGAGAAATAGTATTACTTCATAACATACTCTCCACATTGACTAAATTTTCCAGACCTGAAAAGTAACACATTCCAAATATATTCTTGCAACTGTATCTAGATACAGTTCCTGCCTTGTTCCTGCCTTGTTTGAGTTCAGGTGTTTTTGGAAATTTTAAAGACCTGGCTAGGCAAAGCCTTGAGCAGTCTAGCCTGAAGACTGCATTGACTCTTCTGAGTGGAAGGTTTACCTCCTTGACTTCCTGAGATCTCTTACAACTAGAGTATTTCTTAATTTTAAAACTGAAATAGCTTCATGGAGAGAAAAGCTATATCCATGAGAAATTGACTTATCTCTGTTTTTAAACACTTGGACACAGTCTGTTTACTTGAATTCAGTGACTTAGTTCCAATGACATTAAATGTGTTATTGCAGAACCAATATAACAAAATGGAGAATTTGGCATTTTTTCCAGACATTTCTTACCTTCAGGTCAGAGGAAGATGGACTTATTTTTAGAATTAATGATTTTTTTCTGAAATTAATAATAATGGATTTTTGGCACAATCGTTCTACTGTCTTTTGTTGTACTCATACTTTAAAAGCCTTCTGCCTGAAGACAAGTATTTCCTAAGTCTAAACTTAACTACAGAAATACATTTTCATAGATCTCCAGTTGTAAATTGTAGTTTTAGTTCTACAGAGCTAAGCATTAAGATGAAGAATTTTGCACCCATATCTGTCCAGGCAGATGGGTCTATGCAGAGAGCAAAGTTTTCTTTCTGCTGGATAGTTTCAGCTCCTTATGGGCAATCGATGGTTCTGGCTATGTGTATGGCTTGCCTTGGATATTGACATTGGAATGAGATACCTGTTAAGAGCCAGAGGCATTATCTTAAGTCTTTTTGTCTTCCTAGTGATTCCCAGTATTTGGATGTCAGTATTGTTATTGGCAAGTTACTTTATTTCCTGCCATTGTATATATTGCTTCACCTTGCTTAGGACCTTTCCAAATTTCTGTTAAATTCCTCTTAAGAAATTCCTATTTGTACAACAGCATTTTCTCACAGAACAAGGTACTCACTCTTCTGTGTGTTCTTGAGAAACTCTGTGGGACACTTTCTTTCCCAGTGAAATTAAAAAAATTGAACTGTCTGAAAATAATTGAGGCTCTTGAGTGAAAAGCTCATGAGAAACTGGCACAACCAGTTATCAGAGTTTATGCTGCATCTGTGGATCTCTTTGCAGCATCAGGGTAGTTTGCTGATGTCACTCATTTGTCTAATTATCTATAATCTATCTGTTGGCTAGACCTTTCTCAAATAATCTTTGTGCATATTGTAAAGAAAACTTTAAACTTTTAGTCTATATCTCTTTTTTTCTCATTGGAAATACTAACTAACAAATGGAGTTGAACATCCAGAATGCTTTGTGTCATTACTATAATTTTTTTTTAAAAAAACACATGAGAATAACACTTCTCATGTAGAATTCAGTGGGATCAAGTTTCCCATCTTCTCTTCCCTCAACATTGTTTCCTTTTACTCAAATTGCCTGAGTCAATATAGGATAATTATAGACAGTTATGTCTTCTCCACTGAAGATAATGATTTTTCTTGGGTGTTTTTTTAAAAAAATTGAACTGTATCCAGCTTATTTGAGATTATACTTATTTTTTTCAGCATTATTTTTTTTTCTTAAAGTGTACCTTGTGATTTCTTTTCTCTAACTCGTTTTTCTTTGTGCTAAGAAGTCTACTGATTTCTGCCTGTTTCTTTATCATGACATTCAGTTATTGCTGTAATATAACACTCTCAAAGCTTGGGTTTTATGTATTTGTACCTAGTGTGATACTGTATTGAATGTCTGGTGAATTTATCCTAGTAGCTGCAAGTGGTGTAATTCTTTGTCAAGCCACTGTCTACTTCAATGAAAGAAATAATGAGCATGAAGATTCCTTCATTGGCTGGGGATTTAATTCTGTGCAGAGAACTGCTTTTTACAGTCAAATTAGTAGAATATTGAAGGTCTCTCCAACTTCACAGCATATCAGTACAATGAGCTAATATGCCTTTATTAAGTGCATTTTGATATTTCACATGCCGTGCTCCAGATCAAAAGACATTTAGGATGCCATTCCCTTACAGGAAGTGAGAATATAATATACTTTTACAAGAAGTTATTTTTAGGGTCAGCTTATAGAAAACTAAATGAACTGGCAGTCACAGTTCCCAACAGATGGCAGATAATGTGACTAATATTGGAAGATCTGCTTTAAGGATTCTGTTCATGTTTCCACTGGTTTGCAGATGTTCTGTGGAAAAAAATCTGCAGCTTTAGTTAAAACAACAGCATTAATCCAAGTTTTGCTTTTGATATTTTAAATTCTTAGGTCTGGAACATCTTTTTTCAGTGCTAGATAACATCAATGGAAAATAAAATGTTTCCTTTCTCTCTTGCCCCTAGACACCCCTGTCACTGCAATATCCCAGGTTCCTACTGTGTCAGCTCTGCCTTTGCCTGTGAGCAGTGTTTTCTACTGACTGATTGATCTCTGTGATAACTCTCTTTTTCCTGATTCATATTTTTACTTCCACATCTCTAAAAGGGCTTCTTTTCACCACTGCAAGTCTCATCCAGCTGAAGTGGCCAAACCTTTCTCATCTGTTTTACCTCATGCCTAATATTACTGGTTAGTGTACCATGAATAATTATTGATTCCTCTCTTCTCCTTTCTGTTATCTGCAATTGTGCTGACCCTCAGTCCCTTTATATTTTTCTTTTTTCTCTTAAGAACCTCATCTATTCATGAAGCCCATTCTGATCCATTACAAGTTCTTACCCTTAATTTTGTTACAAAGTGCATTTTGTTATAAATACTGGATAAACAAAAACATACTGTTATAGTCTGGACTGCATGGTCTCTTAGCTAATCACACAGGTTCTCCAAACTCCATTCATTCCACCTTTGGTTCTGCTTTGCTACAAACACCTCCAAGTCTTGTGCATACTTTTAAGAGCTTCATTCTATATATTTATTTTACTATTTCTTCTTTGAACCTCTTTTCACATTTTTTCCTTTTGTCTATTTTTTATTTCATTTATTTATCAGATCAGTTGACAGAAGCAGGCAAAACTTCTGGACAGAGATGTTACCTTTATAGGCAAGTTCTTTTTGGTTCTCTGTTATCATGCTGAAGGTTTCTGCTTCTCAAGAATGAGTTCTTGTAACTAAAGCAAAAAGTGTGCTGTTTTCTGATCACCTCCAAATCCATAATATTTCCACAACACATAGGGAGTCTCTGAGTTTTGGCAGTTCATATTACTTGTCTTAGCTTTTGATCATTTAGTCTATAGATAAGTAAATTTCCTCTCAGTTTAATTTTTTGTCTGACCAAAATTTGACATGTACATGATTTGCAATAAAACAATTAAGTATTTCCATAATGTTCACTTAGATTTAATGATTTATATTAGCAGTTTATTTAATATTTGCTCAAAACAAAATTCTTCCCTGTACAATGAAAATGAATGGAAATTTGCCTGACTTCACTGCTTTCCCAGCTAGGTAAAAATGGTATGTGTGAAAACTCTACATGTAATAAGGAGTGTTTTGAGATCTAAACAAGTCTGAAATTAGAATGAAAAGCAGCTCAGATAAATGTGGTGAAAAAAGGAAAACAAACAAATAAACAGGACCCAAAAAGTGACTGAAACCAGCAAAGAGGAAGAAGGAAGCCATGAGAATTTGCTCCAAATTAATTGTAAAAATGTTTAAAAGCTGGAATACTTTGTCTTTAATCTGTCATCAAAGTAGAGAGCTAATGTAGCCAGTTGGAAGAAAGTCTTGGGAAAGTCATAGAAAATGTTGGACTGACATTAAAAGAGTAATAGTTTGCAGTTTCCCTTTTTTCACTGTCCAGAGTATCAGGAAGCACCCTTCTTTTATTACAGTAATTTTATTTTGAGGAGGAGGAAGTTCAAAATTACTGAGTAATTCAAGGAAGAAGTTCACTAAAACAGTACTGAGAATTGATGAAAAAAATTCCAAATATATTTCTTTGACTTAGGAGGTTAGCTCATGACAATGAGATGAAAAAGACATTGTCTAAATACTCTGAATTTTTCAGTATTTTTCAGAAGAGAAGGATTATTCATTGGACTCTTTATTTGTTCTACAGAAAGTTGGGCATTTATTGCCAAGTGCTGTCAGGAAGAGTGTGATGGGAATGTGCTCAGGTGCTTGTTAGGAATGGCTGTCAGATACTGGTGCTTTTCATAGGCTTATGTATAGAAAGATCTCCTGAAATACTTGCACACCCTGAAATATTACTGGCTCATGAAATCCAATAATTAATAACAAACCACAGGGCAAAGACAGATTTGAGTAGCTGTTTGAGCTGTTTAGTTTCTTTTTTTTTTTTCTTCATTTACCTCTGCAGACTCGAATTTGAAAGGGGCAAATGGTATAGCAGAGAATTGCTGGAGAAAATGTGAAGAATTTAAATGGAGAAATGAGCAACTGAATGTAACTCTTCTGGTAATAAGGGAAATGTTGCTTGCAGTTCACTTCTTTGTGTTTGACAGGTCATGTTACCCAGGAGAAGTTTTTCACTTCAGAGAATCTGTGGGTGGAATCACGTGGTTTAGAAGTTGCTGCTGTAATCTTCCCCTCATCCCTTCCTGTGGCAGGTTTTAGAATATTCATGGAAATGGAATAAATGAAGTCCTCTATCAAACTGATTCTTTAAATTTTACAGAATTCAGGGTAGGTTTGTAATAAAAAAGTAAACATGAAAAAAAAACCTCAAGGAAAGTTTAAGATGTGTGGTGCAAAAATGTTCTCTGTGAGAATATTTAAAACAGGAGGAGAAAGGAAGACCTTGTGCTATTTGTAGTCACTGTTGAAATGACTGAATAGTTAATCAAGTATTGTTAAAGGTTTCTGATGTTTTTGTTAATATTGTTAACCTGCCAAAAATAGTAATCTTTCTTTTTTGTAAAGACTAGCTGCTTATACGAGAATCTGACCTATTTCTCCCTGCTGCTACTTTTTTTTTGAGCTTTGTAGCACACAAAGAGGAGAAAATGGTTGAAGAACACACACTTGACATTGCATCAATATATGGATACAGCAGGCATTTGAAATAGATTAATGAGCAATGTACTCTGTATAAATAACATTTCACAAAAGCTTTATGTTCAGGTTTGACCTTGTCTGTCTCTGTTGCTTTAGAGTATAACACCTAGAAGGGTTTGAGTAACGAGTAGAAATGCTGCTGCTGTCTTGTTCTTACTGCTGAGATTTGTTGCTAATGGCCTGACTCATTAGAACCCACTCCTACAGAGATGGACTCACAAAGTCTGCAAAACAAAATATGCTGCCAACAGCCACCTAGGTGTAAATAGATCAAAATACTAAGTACCAGCTCACAGCTACAGTTTATTTTATCCACCTGTCTCTGTATTTTCCCAAGATCCCTTAAAACTGAATTTGAAGCATATTTAAGTAATTTAAACTTACATGTGTACATCAGTGATTCCACTTGCCACTAATTGGTGCTGTTGTGATTAGAGCTTTACATTTATTAAGTGAATTATGCTTCTGTAGACCTTCATTCTGTTTTGTATTAAATGGGGTATTTCAAATGTCAGAGGCACAGTGTTTTCACAATATTCAATCTGTAAAGTATGTTTTGTTAAAGATTTCTTGCCATTCCTGTGCTTTATATGACTTTCATTTGTCCACAAGACTTGTATCAACCAAAACCAGAATGTAAATAATAGGACACTGTTCTCAGAATAGTCTCAAAAAATGCTTAATTGTTTCTCTGAAGCTTGGAATTTCCGAAGCTAGAATAAGATGCTGGTTTTGTAATTACAAGAGAATCTCCTTATCCATCCTCCTAAATTTTACTTCTGGCCACTCTAGTGCTGCTACATTGGAAATGCCAAGTGAAGTTTTCTTTAAGTGAACATAACATACAATAAAATATAATTTGTGCTAATTTTTTGTAAAACTGTTCACATAATGAAATTTTTATGAAGCTCTCTGAGGCTTGTGATTAGTCATTTCATGACTCCCTATAAGATATACCTTTATTTTTCTGTTAGCTTAGGAAATCTTATTAAGATATTCTTGTATTTTTAACCAGGCAATTTTTTTGTGGTCATATTTGCTTCATGCATTCCATGGGGATGAAACTAGTACAAAGACAGGCTATCCTGAAGTTGCTGGAAAGGTGGAAACTGTTTCAATGTAATTCAGGATCCAAGTTGATTTTTTGCTCATCTTAGTTCTTGGTGCTTTCTTTCCTTCTGTCATTTGTATCACTGGAGCTGTGAATTCAGTTGAGCATGGGTATTCTCTGAGATGCCATCAGCAGTTTCTAGAGCATCTGATGTATTAAAAATCAGATAAACTTTCAAAGAAAACAGGAACTTTGTGTCTTTCATAAGAATGTGGTAAGTATTAGCTATTTGGGTACAAAGGGGTTGCCGTTTATTAATGTTCATACAGTGTTATAACTATTTTTGTGATAAGCATGAAATCTTTCCCTAAAATCTTGTTCTATTAATGCAGCTAAAGTTGCAAACTTTACTTCTATTTTTGCTATTCTTCTTGTGGAAGCATAACACTATTTTCTCCTTGTGTACACACCATAATCTCTACAAGGAACTAATGTGAGTCACTTGCATGGCAAAATAATAAATAATTGGTGCCTATTTTGATAGTTTTTTAGGCTCAAAATTGTCAGAAATGTCACAAGTAGAAGGTGGAATAAAGCTGATTTGTACACGAGAACAATAGAAGACCTATAGAAGAACTGTTTGCACAAAGAATATGCTGATGATCATTTAGGAACTTAAAATTAGATAAAATTAAACTAGATTATCTAACATCCTAACATAAGATTCCAGGAATTCTTGCTCTGGAGCCTCTGCAGACATCTGCTACAAGGCACATAAGGAGTGTGGTCATGACTCGGAAAACAACAGCAAAAGTTAAATCTCTCTTGTCAGATACTGAGTTCACCTGCTTACATCATTGTAAGCAAGAAATTAAATTGCTATCTTGCAACAGATGTACAGATTCTCCTGCAGTTTACCTTAGGAGGAGGAGGAAATCTTTTTTTTCATATCTAAAAATGGCAATTTTAACAACCACTCTGTTCTGGTGTCTTTAGAGGAGGAGTGTGCTTGGTCACTGACAATAACTTTGCTGCATGAGTTAATTAAGAAGAGGAAATCTGATTGATTTGTATGACTGCAAATATGCTCTTAGGGGGTGAGTGGTGGTAAAGGTTCCTTGAAAAGTTCACAAAGCTTTGGTTAGCCTTTGTGTTCTATAAAATAACTCAAAATTGAAGAGAAAAAAAAATTCATAAAAATTAACTCGCTAAGAAAACTTGACTGAAAGAAAAGTGTAGTTGCTAGAGATAGTTATTATTGGGATATTTGCTGATCCAGACATATAAACAACAAAATAACAAAACAACAAATAATAAAACAAAATAATAAAACAACAAAATTGGGGAAAAAACCCCAACTTGATGGTCAGTGAAAGTTGAAATCGGAGATACAAAAAAACAACGGAGAAATAAAAAATAAAAAAAAAAACAAACCATAGCCAACAAACAATTTAATAGCAATTACTGGCAGTCATTGGAGTTAATAATCTAATGATTTGATAAAATCTCCTTAATGTTGAGTTCTTAATATGTTCATAAGCTCACTGTAAGTTCAGGTGGGACAAAACATACAGATTGGTTTCACAATGTGTCCAAAGATTTTACAGCACAAAATGTTTAAATATTTCACAAAAAAGAAAGGAATTGTGGGGAAATCCTTTCACTTCCATATTGGAAATGAAAGTGGTGTTTTATCTTTTTTTTGTATGACAAATAACAAACACCTTTGGCTTTCAAACTGGATGAGATTAGATGAAAGTTTATTTCAAAATATTCTTTCTCATTCTCACCTGTTCATGTAGGGCTATCAAAAAAATGGAGATGTTTAGTTACTCTTTCCTTATTATTTTATGAGGGCAAGCAAAAGAGAAGTGCATTATTAAAACACAAGATGAATGTTTAAAAGGATACATAAGGTCTCTTCCTGATCAGATGGAGAACTTTGTGGTAAAAGCTAGATAAGAGAGGGAATAATGATACACCATTTGCAAGTACTTTGCAGCAGAATGAGTGAAACGGACTGTGAAACAGTATTAAAAAAATCCATTTAGTTGATTTGACTGTACTGTTTCCCCAAGCTGGGAGATTTTTCTCTAGGAAACTCAAGAGGGCGCTCAGGAAAGCATTGTTAGACCTTTAAGGATAATCTATCCCGTGAATTAGGAGAACCCTTCAGCATATAATACTGTATTTTTTCCTTTTGATATTACTAAAGCAGCTTGTGAGTGTCTCTGATGGACTTAATCCCTTCCTGAAATTCTTTAGCTGTCTCTGTGTTATATTGAAATAATAGCCACGTGGAACAACAGGTTTAGAACTCAATCTCAGATTTATCAGAAATTATTTGACTTTTAGTAAGAACCATCAAATGAAGCCTCTATTCTTCTGCTGATGGATTGACTGAGCATGGCATTCTGTTTCCTCAGAGGAATGAGGAAAGGTGATATTTTTGGCCAGGCTATCCCAATTAAGTATTTATGGTTAACTTTGAAATAGCTGGATGAAATATCACAATAAAAATGATAGAGGGATTTTGTAACTAAAGACATGGAGGAGCTAGATTATTCAGGGAAACACTGTACTGTGTGAGTAGATGGGAAGTCTGAAGGTTTTACCTGAACTGACTTAAATACTGTGACAACAATATAAAGGCCAATTAATCAATTTCCTGTAAAAGAATGCAAAGTTTGCCTATTGTTTTCTTGACATAAATTTAGGTACTAAAATGCTGTATTTTCATGATGGAGTTGTGATATAGTAGGATGATATCTAAACTTTCAGCCAAGAATGTGAGGACAAGGGAGAACAACTCTAGTTCCTTGGATTTAATTCTCATACTTTATCTTGAAGCCAAGGCCAAAATTAGCTTGTGTCCAGCCCATATATTGTGCAATGTGATGGCACATGTACTGGTGCAGTATATGTACTGATTCTGTCACTGCTGGTGCATATCCAACTGTTGTGACCACTCGCCTCTCTGCTACCTTGCCTCACCACTTCATCAAAAAGCCCTTTTCTTTGGATTTTACTTGGTATGATTGAACAAGACCTAAATCTGTGTTCTTTGTAAGCACCTTAACAATAATCCCACAACACTGTTACTTTAAGCAATGAGATTTTTCTTTCCAGGCATTCGTGGGATGTTGTGACATAAACTCCATCTTCTTGTGTTGGTAGTAACTGGGGACTTGTAGCTGGCTCTCTTAATTAGCTTTAACTGAATTGTAACATCTTTTGCTTTCATACTTTCCCATCTTCTGATTCTGCTATAAAAATGCAAATAATTACATGGGGAAAAGCAGTAGTAAACAGTAGTGTCACCTGTATACTGATGCGTGCAGAAGGTGGTAGTATATTTTCGTAATGGCCTATTCAGATTTCATATCCATAAACCGTTCTTTAAATTACTAAATTAAAGCTAATTTTATGACTTAAAATATGAAGGCTATGAACACCCTCATTCAAATAATGTATTTGGTAGGAATTGCTTTCCTTTAGCTCTTTTATTGTGTTAGCAGCAGCATTGTTGCAGAGTACACACCATAAAGGTGGGGAAAAAAAAAAAGAAAACTAAACAAAAAACCAACAGAAAGAAGAAAGGTATAAGCAAGCTAGACACTGTTACTATGGTTATCATTTTAGTGGAACCATTTGAAGGATATTTATCCTTGATGTTTTGTAAGTGATGTTCAGTCAATTGTGCAAAGGGAATACAAAAACATGCATTCATCCTGGCTTCAAAGTATAATCTTCTGCTTTAATTTTTTAAAAGCTATGCATAGCAATGAATTCAAATCCATTTTTTTTCCAGAAGTTTATTTATCCATCTGTGCTACTTTTAAAAATAAACATGAAATCCTTCATAAAAAGGTAAAATTAATTTATCAAGTTTGGATTGCTGATGATGACAAAGAGGAAACAAACCACCCACATCTGTAGAGAAAACAATTTCTCCAACTCTGTTTTTAATTTAATAATTCTGTAATAGGATTTAAATTTTACAAAATGGCTCTTTTTTTTTTTCTTTTTTAACTGGAGTTCAGAACCACTTAAGCCATCCAAAACACTAGCAAGCTTCCTTCCACGCTTCTGCAACCAAGAGCACCTGTGTTTTATATGTAGTTTGCAGACTATTCACTGAAAGAGCTCTGAAAAAAAACCAAAACCCAAGAAATGCTGATGCAGGAAGATGTTACAGTGTTGACTGCTTCATATAGCAGGAGTCAGACTATTCCCACAGACCTGGACACCTGCTGTAGCAATTATTGCAGTTGTGACAGCAATGTAGTAGTAATTGGAATAACTTAATACATCATAGCACTGAAACTGAACCTGCAAGGCAAATTAAAGCAAGAACAGTAGGAGCAAGTGGGATTCTTCCAAGAGAATATTTGCTATGGGTTAGTGGTGCATGTAAGGAAGGAGCCTACAGAAATTAAAAGCCTTGTGGGAAAGAATGTTCTTAGTGGAATAACTGTGTCAGAAATCAAGTTGGGAGAGGAGTGGCAAGAGTTGGAGAGGAATATCCATCTGGACACAACAAAGTATCAGTGTGAGGGAATAAAAGTTGACAAAAATCAATATAGTTACCACTGTTTAACTGCTAGAAAGCCAAAAGTGTTATTGAAATCATTACATCATGTGTCCAATTTCTGATGAGGCAGGAAGAATGGAAAAGAATGGAGAAAGCCACATTCCTCTGCAAGGTGAATTAAATTAAGAACAAAAGGGAAGCTGGGCAAATAGATTTGCTTTATACTTTTTTGAAGTACTAGGGAGAGAAACTGATACCTGTGCTTTCTAAGCACAGGATACTGAATTTGAGGCCTTTACATGTGCAGATGGACTTTGAATCGCCATAATAACTGGTTCCATCTAGATGTAAAATTTGGAAAATATTTTTGTTTGTCACTCATTGACTGTGCTAGAAAATCAAGACTTGAGAATATCTGGCTGAAAATTATCAGAAGTTTGTGTGTTTTTTTTATTTTGAACTTTTTAAAAAGACAATAGTTTTAATATACATTAAAAAGAAATGGAATTACAGATTTGTTTCCATTTTTAGAATGTTATATGACTTAGTCATTTTGACAGCAGAAAATTTTTACTTGAGTGCTTTTTGAGTCAGATAAGTTTGGCTTCCAATCAAACTTTTTCAGGTGGGAGGAAATATAGGTAAAATTCTTTCACACCACTGACTCCTGATGAAGTGTGAGTTAAAAATATCAGTGTAAACAAAAGTATTAATCTTCTGTCTCAAAATCTGAGCAGCCATTAACCTTTGGATGCTTAAGTAATTGTTTTTCTTTTATTCTATGTTTATTCAATCATTTGGCTTCAAACTTTGGGGAATTCATAGGTTATTAATAGATCATTAACTAAAGAAAAAAAAACCTGAGCTGCTAAGTATTTTCTCACAGTGAAAATTAATTTTTGATTGTTCATTGTCCTTTAGCATAATCTAGTGAAATTCAGAAGTATTTCTTTAATATGGAAACCAAAGTACAGAGTATTTTGGAGGTAACTCAGTGAAGGAATGAGGACTAGAAGCTTGTCTCTTCTTAAAAGCATCTATATACTCTGCTTTATTTTATGCTTCCAGTTTCCAACTCTTCCTTTTAAAGCAAATCTTTATTTGTATAGTTCTTCTGCCCAGGAAGAGAAAAAGAAAGGAATGGTAGCCAAGTACAAAGCTCTTCCTCTCGTATCTATTTAAAATCAGTGATTTTTTCCTCCCTTATCCTATTAGAAGATGCTTCCAAACCTCCTGGTTTTGTAGCATTCAATTACTCATGAGGAGTTCTTTTGCTTTTCTGTTGTGTTGCAAAAATTACCCTTAAGCTTAACTAGGACTTTTTCTTCCTTCCTTCCTTTCTTCCATTCTGTCTTTCCCATTTCAGTGGGGGTTTCCAGCTTCTCCCAAACCAGTGAGCTGCTTGTCATGAACAAATGACTTTTTAGAGAGCACATCTTTTTACTTCCTGTCACAATGTAGGACTCTTATTCCTTCAGCAGCAAGCCCTGAAAATCAGGTAGCTTTCCTTCTTGCCACCATTTTACAGTCATCAGAGAACAGCAGATCCAGGAGAAAAACTGATTGGAGGGGTAGTGACTGAACTTGAATTTTTGATTGTTTTTTTTTAATTTTCTTAGAAAAAGTCCCATCTCGGCATCAACAAAAACTGCTATTAATCTATGAAGATGGCTTGGCTTTGCATTTGCATCATGCAGACCCCTTCACAAAGTTCTTGTAGTGCTTGACACAAAGTATTTTCTTGTGCTGAAACTCATCCTCTGTCTGTTTGATTGGTGTGTTGCTGTAGGAAATTTTTCTGGGATTCTCTTTTCCTAATTAGTTTAGTTCCCACTCTGCTAACCATACAGGAATTCCAGCATCTCTTTTTTTTTTCATAGTTTCATTCAGGTGCCTGAATTTTGGTGGTGCTTGAGCTTCTGCAAGTAGCCATCTGAGCATTTGATTCTGCAATAGTATTTAAAGTTGTGCATAACTTTTACAGCTTGGCAGGCATGATGAATTTGGCAGATAACAGAAATATTTTAATTTTTTAGATGTTTGGGAAAAAAAAAAAAGTCTGTATACCTTTCATTTGTACTCATTGGATGCTTAAAGTTCTGTCATTAGCTTATTAATTGTATCCAGTAATAGGTTCTGCTGTGTTGAGGGACATGAAGCCGTGTGGTCTTTGTCTGGTTTGCTAAATGCTTCATTATTTTTCCCAGCTGGAGTTTTACTGTGCATGTGTTTGTTTTCTGTACTACATTATAAAGAGAATATGCTGCTGCAGGGTTTATGGCAACAAGCAGGCAGAGCACTTGCTTGAAGAGCAAGGCATTTTTGTCCAGAGATAACAGATTCAGACTGGATAGATAATCTTCAGTAACTTTTATTTCTAGTGCATTATCTTTGTGGGAAGTTGTAACATCAGAAGGTGCATACATCTGTCTGGTTTATACCAGCTATTAAATAAGTATCTTATTCCTCTGTGCTCAACTTTGGCACCTCACACACAGAGTATTGTACAAGATTATACAAATCCATAGTTTTAGCATCTGTATGTAAGATATCTGTGCTCAAAGGGATGGAGATGTAGGCATGAGACCAGCTTTAGAAAGGCATTTGGAGAGGCTAAGAATGCAAGTAAATGCTTACAGGTAATTTCAGTTAATAAATTCCTCTGCCTTCTTAAAAACAGAATTTTTTCTTCATTATTGTTTCTGTAGGCTCAGCATCGCCTGCCCTTTTTCCAAGGATGCTTGAATAGTTTATGAAGTACGTTGCATAGTAATTAACGTGGTAAATTCTATTGTCTCTGAAAATAAATGCTGATGGCTTTGGTTTTTAATTACTGCAGAAGTTTTTGTATGTCAGTTACTTTTGTTTCAGCTGGTCCTTCTTTATGTCCAATAGAGGTTGTTTGATTCTCTTTAGGGCAAGAAAAGTGTCACCTTTCTTCACTGGTGAAGCTAAATAATTTATGCAATATCCTATTGTAGATCTGCAAAGAGCAGGGACTAACTTTCACATTAAATAATTCCTCCTTGGCACTATCCTTCCCTTTTTGTATGGAGTCTTATATGGTCTTTGGGCTTATTTACTCTTTCAGAGGTTAGGGTCAGTGCCTAGGTGTCCAGAATGCACATGTTCTGATGTGAGGCTCTGCTCAAGTGGAGCACACGGTTGCACTGGTTTGTAGAAGCCAGTTGTGAAAGGGTTATGTGCTTGTGGAAGGAAAAGGGCTTTGTAGGGCCCTAGGGCAAGGTCTCTAATGAGAATAGAATTACATGGGAACTGATGTAAAAGCCAGAACACATCCAAATTGGATGGGCTGCTGAGATGTCTTCTAGTTGGAGCATCTATGGTATAGGGCTTTATCACTTGATACATGATGCTGTAATAATTAAGCCCCCAAATGGTAAATATTTGTAAGCCTATTATGCTGGTCAATAGACATTCCTGAGTGTATCCAGTATGGTAGTTCTATGTACCTATAAAATAATGTGGTAGATTTAGAGGAGAACACTACTTCTGTTTGTGAACTGATAATATATCTCACCAGCAGCTGACCAAAGAGTCACAGATGTGTCAGATGAGAGATCAAAGTAACAATTTTATATTTTGCAGTCCCTGAAGGCTGGTAACCTGTCTGATTGTCATGAGGGAAATGGGATAAGAGGAAAATATCTCTTCAAGTAGCACCAACATGAATGTACAGGATTCACACTGATTCCTCAGGCATGTCCAAGACTTTCAGTATTCTGCTGGAGTATTAAACTGGAATATTCTTTTACTCTAGGTTCAATAACAAGTAGTAAAAGAAATAGTATCCATTTTACCTAAACTATTCTATGTATATACACATTTCACCCAGAAAATCATCAAGGGAGTCTAGGTTAAAAATATTGTTTACAGTATTCATGGTTTCTGTCACTTATTGAGCAGGTGTAAAGAGCTGGGAATTGGAGCTTAGTAGTCAGTGTTGCTGATGTGAAAGAATCCTTTGTAACAAAAAAGTATGCACTACTGTAGTAGTCATGATTTAAATATCATACTGGATATAATTAAGTGCAATAGAAAATAATCATAGCTAATGTTTTGCCTTCTATTTAGAAGAAGCATTTTTCATTAAATACAAATTGCACCCAGACCACTCTGGAAGTAAATGAGTCTCACTGGAACATGTACAGAGGATGAAATTAACTCTCAGATCTGTAATTCCCTGATGGCTCATTGTATCTAGACATTAATGCTATTAAGGGACACAGTGACCACTTCAGAGACTCTGAGTGACAGAAATCCCTTCCTACCAAGGTTATGGTCCTAGTCTCAGATACTGCAGCATTTTATTAACTTTTTATCAGAGTCCAGCATGTATGCGGCTAAACAAATTGTAATTTCTCAGAAACCAGAAGTTCTTAGGCAGT
This sequence comes from Turnix velox, assembly GCA_013400935.1. Lineage (NCBI taxonomy): Eukaryota > Metazoa > Chordata > Aves > Charadriiformes > Turnicidae > Turnix > Turnix velox. The sequence continues at coordinate 30,003 of VZTY01015362.1, forward strand.
CATTATAAACAGGCTGAAAAGATGTTCCTTGAAACTTTCAATAGCCTTAAATGAGAAAAAGCTCAGAAATACCAGGAGGTGAAGAGTCCATTCAAAAGTTTTATAACTTTTATGTATACATCTGAAAAAACTTGACCTGCATGCTGCTTCCATTCAGTCTCGACCCTTGTATGGAACCACACAAAATTTCTTATTAAGATGTAATCAAATCTTTTTTTTTCCTTCTAAATCATATTCACACTGAGTAAACTGACACATTAAGCACTTGTGAATTTAAAACCTTGGCAAAAAACTATTATTAGCATATCATCTGTCTTCTTCCTGAGACTGTCTTTCTGGGAGGCAGAAGAGAGAAAGAAGTGTGCGGGTCCCTGGGCCCTGGTTTCATATATGTTACTGTAAATATTACATTAGAAGTATCAGGAGGACCAAACTAGGCTACAATACTGCAAGCCCTGGGCTCATAATAAAGGCATAAGATGTGAAACAATTTGGTATGTGAATAATTTTTACTGTGGAGTCCAAAAAGAGGATGGTAATGTACAATCCCTTCTGGCATTCTCACAGTGTATTCATTTATTCTTATTACTGTAAGGAAGCAAAGGTAAAAGAGAGCAGATACACAGAGCAGGATGCATATATGAGGAGCCCTGCTGTGGCAGAGGATTTAAAATGCCACTCCAATTTATTGGCTGTGCTGCCTGCACTGCAGCACCTCCTTTCAATCAGCCGTGCTGGGATCAAAATTCAACAAATACCTGTGCAGACAGATGGTGCTTTAAATTTTTACCTCTTAGGAAGGTAGACAGTGCACAAAGCCTATGATCCTTTTTATTAAAGGTGGAAACTCGGAGATAGAACTCTCCAATGAAAGAAATATTCTGCTGCAGAGAAACTGCACTGAAAAACATTTACTTTGTCAAATATTAAATGTCCAGCTCCAGCTGAGGGCATTTGACATAACCTGGTGTCTATGAAAGCAGCTTTGAGGCACCTTTGCATTTCTCTGTTCCTGGGCCAGACTTCCCTGGTATGAATTCTAGTCATAAAATCAACTCCCTCTTGGACAGAGCTCTCAGCATCTTTGAGAGACCATTAAAGCAGTGGGGAACTGTAGTTTGGCCACATTCTTGGCATACTTAACTTCTTTCTTGAGTTGAAAGGGAGCTTTTTATGTGTGCATAGAAGATGCTACAGAATATCTAACCCAAACCAGAGTCTTGCTCATGGAAGATTTTTCTAAGAGTAAGAGGTAGTCAAGTTGTGTAAGATTTCTTCTTCACGAAGGAGGATCTCTCCTGCTAGTAATAAAGAGAAATTTACTTTTAGGTGAATGTGACCTAAGCAGGGAAAGATGCCTACAGAATTTGAAAGGGAAAACATATTACTCATTCTTACTAATTTTCTACAGGAACCTGTCCATTTTTAATAGAAGGTTCAGAAATAGTAATTTATCATATGCTGGCTTGTCTTTCTGGTCTTGGAACACTGAACCTGATTTTTCAGAGTGTGATTAATAACTTTATTCTACCTATTTATGGTTTACTATGAGACCTATCAAATGCCTTAGCTTTTTCCTCTACCTATTGTTTGTGGTATTTTATATTATTTATAAATATTTTATTTATTAATATTTTATATTAAATACATGCATTTGAAATATATTCTAATACTTATGTTTTAACTCCATGTCTCCATGGGCTCTTGTTCAAATGCAATAATTTGAAAAAAACATGAAATGTTATAATAATTTCAAGTCAGCTAGTCCTGCAGTAGTTAAAAATTCTGATCATGTCAAATTTGGGCACCTTATGGAGAATGCAGCAATGTGACAAATGGTATTTGGTGTCCTGGTGGCTCAGCTTATTTTTCTAGTGCCTTTGCTGGATACAAATCCACCTGTAGGTATCGAATAAACAGAAATATAACATGTGAAAGTCATCTGATGATGCTTTTTTACTGTCACCTACAGAATGGGGTTCTATCCAGAGCAACACAGTTCTCTGCACTTTAACATGAGATTAGAAGCAGCTTAGGAATTTGCCAGTTTGCCTAGAAGTGTGAAAGATCCCAAGTTTGCCAATAATTTAAGAATTAATTTAGAAACCAGGTGGAGAGGCTGTTTATGTACTGTTTCATTAAGCTTCTCTCTTGCTGTTTGTTCTGATCATCTCTTGACCTCCTGATTTAACACTTCTGTGGCAGTTTGACCAAATCCTACTAGAATTCAGCAACCTCTGTTAAAATATTGGAACAATATTTGCAAACATTTTTCATTTACAGAGTGGCTTTAATACATATAAATGTTTGTGTGCAGACTTGATTTATTTATTGCTACGTGCCTTTAAAGTATTTACATTTGTTTGTTTTATGAAAAAACTACAAACAAAGCATGAGTGGAACGGATGTATCTTGGAACAGTTATGGCAATACCTGAGATGTGGTTGTATGACTGAGATGACTAGTGCAGAAACTTAAATTAGATTGAATGTGAAGAAAATCATAAATGAAAAAACACAGACTGACTCTTTAATCTGAATAGTTCACCAAAAATTCATGGATGTGACAATAGTGTTGGTCAGTTTAGAATAACAATTACATTTGTGAATACTAATGGAAAGAAAATAATATAAAGTTCTGTAGTTGTTTGGACATCAGTGTTTGTTGTCTCATTTAAATATAACCAATGTAGTTTTGTGATAAAATTTTCACTAGCTTGGTTTAAAATTAGGAAAATAAAAAGCTGATCATAAATGTATTTTTATTTATGAATGATGATCTTGACAGAAATTGCAATAACCTTATTGATCTGTGTCTCATCACCACTGCAATGGATACCTATGTGAGGATAGTTTTAAGGGGAATCATTCTTCTATTCTTTTTCTTGTCATTACAAAATCCACATCACCTCCTCCCCCTGCCAATAGTCTGAACATCTCAGTGACTGAACGAAGAGGAAAATGTGCATTATTAGATATGAAAAAACAAACTACCTGTAGTCCTTGCTTGCAGAAACAATTACAATAATCTATTGTCATAATTTTGCTGGAAACATGAAAACAAATGTAGCTACCTGAAATTGAATAATATGATAAGTAATTTATCAAGACAGCTATTGTTATTACAAAGCCAGTGCAGAGTAAGAAAAAAATTTATCAAGTAGAGATGGAGTGGATGCTTTGTAAGTAATTGTTTTGATCATCACAGATTTTTTTCCCCACATTCCGTTTACTCCTGATAACTCACAGTTTTCACCTTGCTTATGCCATTGAATGTAACTGTGTATGTCTACATATATTTATGCGTGTGTCTAGATATATATGAAACCACTTTTTAAAAAGCAGTTGTTCAACAGATTATTATCTCTAATCAGTATGTTAGCCATTTTTTGTAAGGCTGTGTGGTCCAAATATACTTTCAACACAGTGTTTGTTTATGTTACACCTGTGAAACTGTTACAGGGAGATTGAAATTAGAAAAGTATGTGATGTGTTTCTGTGAATGCTACTTTTGTGTTGAATGTACTTTTAGAAATAATTTCCCTGACTTGACATATGTTCAAATACTGTAGTTACTTGTTTTACGTCAGATTTCTTAGAATAATGGTTTCTAAAAGTTGGGTTTTTTTTTTTTTCATGATGTAGATTGTATTTCTACATCTGACAGCCCAAGTTACACCCCTAAGTATTTCTATGGGAGATAGGGTGTTGTTAGGTTTGTTTTTTTTAATGGGCACCCATTAGAAAATGTTTATCCTGAGGTAGCACATAGGCATAGCTTATAGTGTTCCTTTCTTGCTCAAGCACAGTTTATGATGTCAGGGCAAATGATTTTCAAAAGTGAAGATCTGCTAGCTGCTTGTCCTTCATGTCAGATGTGGTGCTTCAGATGTCTTAGAAGAAAGACAAATGACTGCACTGTTTGCATTGCTTCAGCAAAAGAATTTTAGCTGTATGCACCCAACACTTCAAAACTATTTGCCTATTTTTGGCTAAGGATTGAGGATGTGGAAGAGGTCCCATGTAGGTGAGCAAGTCAACAATAATTAGTTTTATGAAAAATGAAGTACAGTAAAAGAATGTTCAGGAGAAATGTTTTCCAGGAGATTCTGCTTCATAGTCTTTAGAGAAGAAAAGATTTAAAGACCCATCTCTTTCTGCTTCAGAGAGATGTGTGTTTAGGAGTACTAACAGAGCTCTGGCCCTGAGAGCATACCTGACTGCTTCTCGTGTCCTTTGCCCAGTGCTTAATGAGCATAAATGCAGAGTTTCAGCTATTCTGCCTTTTCTAGAGGCTGTAGAAGAGGCAATACTGCTGCTGAGACCTCCTGTTTGCTAAGATGTTGCTGAGGCTGCTATATGACATCTCCTACAGTGCAGCCAGAGTAAAGGAGTCCCTACTGGTAGTGAAGCCATATTCAATGTGCTGTGTTCTGCCTGTGCATGTCACAAGATAAGGAGCCCACAAATAACACTTGTAAAAATTTACCTTGTTAATAAATCAGCTGCTCTGGACTTATTGCACAGTGTAAACACTGAGGAGATTTCTGAATGTGGCCTCTGGCAAAATTGACTGAAGCCTTGCAGCTTTAGCATGGACAGTATAGATGCTGATACTGTGATCCAACTCTATCTTTTTATAAGATTTGTTTAAGAAAGGGATAGCTGTGGAAAAGTGAGCTCTCTCAAAACTTACAAAAAGAACTGAGAGGAAATGTGCTGCACTTGCAGTTTTTTGTTGTTTTTTTTTTTTTTTGCTCCATCATTAGATTTTGCTTCTCACTTCTGTGTCAAAATACTGAGAAATCAAATTTGGTAAGAACAAGCTAATGATTATAACAAAAATGTAGCTAAAAGCACTAAAAGCAGTGCTCTGAAAATGTAATTTTCTTGCATGTGTGCTACATCTGCAGAGGCTTCTGTTAACAAACCCTGTCTCCTTATGATTTCAGAGAAATCCATCATGTTTTTCACACTGGTTGCTTTGTAATAGGGTCTATAAAGATTTTTTCAGGCTCCTGAAATATCTGCTAATGGCATCTGATATTTTTGAGGTAATGGCTTTACCAAAAGCATTCTAACGTATCAGAATACTTCTTGTTTGGGAGTTATCTGTTTTTATGACATGATAGCATCTACAATGACATCTACAATGACATCTACAATGTCCGTAATATTTGCTGGATATCATTTCTATAACAATTTGTTATGCTACACACTATGGTTGAGATGAGTTATGAACAAACGCATGAGACACTGAAGAAATCAGTCACATGAAAAGATTCAGTTAAAAGATATTCTGAGTGTCCTCTAAAACATGCAGGTAAAGTAGGAAAGTGCCAAAATTGTATTTACTTACTCTTGATTTAATAGGTTAATTCAATTTTGCTTGCTAACACCGGCAGCAATTTTGGCAACTATTAACTTTGCAGCTCTGAAATAATTACAAAGGATGTAAGAAACATGACCTGAGGATCTACATGTCTTTGCTTATTCACTTTTACATGGACAGTTATTGGCAACAACCAAACATTCACTTTTAAATTAGCCTTTCAGGGAATTTAACTGTTTAATTATTTGCTGTGGGAAGGTGTCATCACTACATTGACTGTACTCTCCACTATTTAAATCCAGGATGGAAGTTGCTTACTCATCTTTCCATTCTGTTTCTTATGGAGTGCTTTGCCCTACATTTAGTGCAATTTGACTCATATAAGCATAAAGTCAGAAAAACAAAGATGAAATTAGTTTGGCTTATCTGTTCATACCCTTTAAGTGCCTTTTTATCAAATAGCTCACACCTAAGAAAGGTAATGAAGTTGTTTTAGATGGGCAGTGACATTCTGTTCAAGGCACACTTTGGATTCAAGTCTATATTATTTTAAAGTAACTTAGCTGCATGGTGATCACTTGAGCATATGAGTTTGCCTCATTGAGCTCACTTTATGTTAATTAAGTTTGTTAAACATTCTTTATGATTCTTCAAAACCTTATGTAATCACTTCTTATTAGAAGATGTCCAAATCTGTTTTCCTCTGGTGTTGAACTTAAGCAGGCTCTTGCTTAGACACTTCAAACTCTGCTTTATGTTGTTGCAGTTTAATTTCTCTTGTCAAATGTTTTTGAAGAGCAGAATTAACAGTCAACCTCTTGCTGCATAGTTGCCAAAATGCCAGACCTCAGCAGGTCTGTAATCAAAAAGCATTGGCACAATATTAATATGCATTTGTGTGCCTTTATGCTGTAAATGAGAAACTGGTCCTTCTTGGTTTTACTGATGCTTATAAAGCTTTGTTTTCATTTATCTGTTAGCATAACATAGATTTAGCTGATCCAGAAGGATTATAATAATGTTTAATATAGCAAATCCTTGTGGATCATTGCATTTCCTTGGGAATAAATAAACCTATGAACATTTCAGTCTAAATAAACAAAGTGCTATAGATTGGCTACACGCTGCACTCTACTGAGGTGACACAAATCCTGTCTGATCAGAATGTTAAAAATCATGTGTCTCAGCTTGCAAAGTAAATTATTGTTAAAGCATTAATATAAAAATCTAGATTTTTCTAATGCCATGCAGTATAGGAGGCTCCCTGAAACTTGAGTGGTGTTTAAAAATCTCCATGCAGTTGTACTCAAGTATGTAGAAAGAAGTTCTAAGCTCTGGACAGGACTAGTTTAAGTATGAAGAATTGAAAAAGGTGGTTTAGGTGACCCATATATAATTCATAAGTAAAATCTTGCTCACATACTTCTGGATTTCATCACAAGTAAGCTCTGCCCCTCTTTTCAATATCTGGAAAGATATAAAGTATGTTGGTTTGGGTAGCACTCACCACTGATTATTACTGATGACAAACTTGTTTCTCAATGCATTTATTTGGAAATACAGACGGAATAACCTATTGTAGGAAAAAAGGTTGCAAACTTTCAGCCTCTGAAGAGCAACCCTTTTCTTTCTTGCTCTTTAAGGTCCAAGTAGCCTACTGCCAGTGACTATTAATTCTTGGAACTTCTAACTGAGCACTTGCATTGGAAAATCCATTTATACTGTTTTTATAATAAAATATAAAAATATGAGCTTCTTTATCTACTTATTTAGAGAGCCACTTCTTTTTAACAGAAGAATAACTGCTGGGAATTGACTTTGATCTTAGTAGTTATCTGATTCTAGACCTACTAATGTTGTTTACCAAGTATTCACCACAGCTACAACAAAATTAGATAAACAGACTCTACTTAGTGAGAAATCATTCAACTTCAATGAAAGTGAGTCAAAGCTAAGTTTAATGACTTTATAAATAAATCCTTTTGCATTCAGGATTCTGAGTATTTCTGAAGCACAAATTCAGACAATTAGCAGTTACAGATTTATTCAGTTTTATCCAATGTGAAAAATCCCCATGTCAAGATGAGGATTAAGTAAAGGGCTTGGTGCAAATCTCATTGAGTTTGGCAGAAACACCTTTACTTAAAGTAATGAATTTGAATCAAATCTGTGCACATCTTTATTTGCTTTGGATTCCATCCTGTCAGCATGGTATTCAGATGTATCCTGAACTAAATCTGCAGTGGCAGTGAATAGGGCTCTAAAACTCTATTTTCATAAATCCATTTTTCTAAAGAAAATTTTTTCTCCTTTTGGAAACATGGAGTTGAGATGCAGGCACAAATTCTTTGGAAGATCATTCCACTCTTGAATATCTTTTTTTTTCCCAGGTGCTTTCTCACAGCCATATTTATCAGCTTTTGCTTTGATTTAGGATGGCCTTTTCCATATATTTACTCACAGGTCCATATTTCTTCTCTTTCTAGTTCTTCATTGCAAAATTTGATATTACACAAAAAAAAATGAAATTCTCCTCTTTGCATGATAGCTGAACTGTGCTGGAATTTGTAGAAATCTCTGAATCCTTGTCATAGCAATGGTCTCAGCTCAGTCTGAGTTTCATCAGTGGATACTGAAGTGAGATGATCAGCATGCAGGGAGCAGCATAGTTACACTGTTTAAATGCTTATTTCTTATATTGGGTTAATTTAGACTCTCCCAACATTTGCTCTACTGTTTTTAGGAATAGAAGAAACATTCCCCTGCCTTTGTCCTTTGTTTCTTCTGATCAGAAGTTGGCTGAGACACTTCTACTAAAAAAAGATTTTATGTTCACCCAGTTTATGAAGAAACTCATATGTGGTAAAATTTTTAAATTGAGTAAATAAATTGGATTTGTGGCAAGAAATTGGAGAGTAAATATCAGAATATTATTAGAGGAATAGGTTTACTTACACCCAAGTGTCCTATTTAGATAAAAGTTTGTCTTGGCTAATGCAGTTGTTGGGAGATTAAAGACACTTGTAATGAACCAAAGAAGGAAAACAGTAAAAAAGAACATTCCGCCAGGTCCATTTCTTTTAAGTGAAGGTATAAAGAGAAGCAATTATGTCTTATTTAGGCTTATTATGGGAAAAATGCTATAAAATTGGTATTTTACCTTCTGAGAATGATTTTGAATCAACTAATCTCAATCATTTGCCAGAAATGTGTATGAGGCCAGTGTTCCCCTGTACTGGTTTTGGCTGTGATAGAATTTATTTTCTTCATGATAGCCAGCATGGTTTGGATTCTGCTGAGAAGTGTGTTAATAATGCAGAGATAGGAGGGCCATGAAGATGGTCAAAGGGCTGGAGCAACTGCCCTATGAAGACAGGCTGAAGGAGTTGGGGTTGTTCAGCCTGGAGAAGAGAAGGCTCAGGGGGGACCTCATAGTAACTTATCAGTATTTGAGGGGGTCCTACAGAAAGGCAGGGGAAGGAATTTTTAATATGATATCGGATGGGAGGACTAGAAACAATGGATGTAAATTGGAGGGGGGGAGATTTAGACTTGACATAAGAAAGAAATTCTTTACAGTGAGGGTAGTGAAGCACTGGAACAGGTTGCCCAGAGAGGTTGTGGATGCCCCCTCTCTGGAGGTGTTCAAGACCAGGTTGGACAAGGCACTGAGCAGTCTGATGTAGTGGGAGGTGTCCCTGCCTATGGCAGGGGGGTTGGAACTCGACCTTTAAGGTTCTATCCAACCCAAACTATTCTATGACTCTGGTTACTGGGTGGGGACACAGGTGGGATAGCTGTCCCCAAAGAAGTGTCCCACATCATATGAAATCTTGCTCTGCAATTAGAGGTAGGGATGTTTGGATTGATGATGTTTGTCTTCCCAGGTAACTGTTGCACATGGTGGAGCCCTCTTCTGCTGGGGATGGCTGAGCACTTCCTTGCCTGCTGATGGCAAGTAGGGAATGAATTTCTTTGCTTTTGTAGATGGCTTTTGCTTTATCTATTGAACTGTCTTTAGATCAACCCATGAATTTCCTCTTTTACTCTTCTGATTCTTTCTCCCATCCCACTTAGAAGAGGAGTAAGTGGCTGTATGGGACTTAGTTTCCAAATAGGATTAAGCCATGACATCTTTATATATGGTTCTGAACTGATGTACTAAAGCCAGAAAATAAGAAGCAGAGAGCACCATTATTGCTTCCATGTTATTGATAGAATCTTTCAAATTTTATGATAAAAAATGGACAAATGGTTTTTTGTACCACATACCATGTGATCTTTTCTACTAGGACATTATCCAAAGCAGAACTAATGTGTGGAGATTTGAAGACCCAATATTAAAACCAGATTAGAAGAGCTGGGTAATTCTATCTGGTTTGTTCCACTTCTGCATTCTTATCATGAACCAGATCTGGTTTTCTTACACTGTTACCAGTGCACCAACACGTAGCTTGTAATGCATTGATAGGGCCTGGATGTAAAGTTCTGTGCTGCAGAGAAAGTTGAGCTAGTTGAGAAAGTATAACCACAGGGATTAAAATCCTGGGACATGATGTAAGAACTACCAAAGCTGCCTGACTAGGTAAGCTTGTCAGAATCCATTCTTTTCATAAGCTTCACACCTTCAGCCTTGTACTGAAAGGTTTGTGTTCTTTTCAGACCTACATCTCCTAAACCTCAATATTCAGCACTGGGACTAAGAATACTAATGCAAATCCTTGCTGGTATATTTACTGATAACACATGTAGTCAGAGTGTGCAAGCTGTTTATTTCCTTTACATCCCACTTTTATAAGCCTGTGTCCATTCTTTTGGTTTTCTGATAATTAGAGTGTCTATTCTGTTACAAATATTTGAGGTGACAACTAAACTGAAGTACTAAGGCACTTTCTATAATATTAGTCATTATTTTGTCTCCTCCATTGCCCCTTCTTCCTGCTAACTGTACTCTTTGTGTACAGTTAATATTTTTCTGGTTTAATCAAGCAGTTACACTTTGCAGGGATGTAGTGCAGAGAAGGCTTTTGATGTCAATGGGAAGTGTGTATGAATTATTTAAGAGAATTTCACTTGTTTACTTTGCCATCATGATTTGTAATGATTCAGCCTTTAATAGGGATCTCACTTTCCCTAACTGAGACTTGGTCCTGCTGTGCTTCAGTTTAATCAATGCAAACCAAGCAATAAAGGCAGAATGTCCTATCTTATTTCAAAGTAAGTCCTTAAGACAAAATAATTGTGTTCTACCTATTAAGAACTAGTGAACTCCTGCTTTTTAAGTGATCAGATAAAACAAATTAGGCTTCTACTTTTCCCACTTTTTTTATACTGTTTACATAGTAGTATAAATAGTTCCTATGAAATTAATTTTACCATGAGTCACATGTGTAGCGGGAGATGTCAAATTAGATTTGTATTCTGCTTGTAAATATTTTTAATATGAAAAGCAACAGTGAAGAGTGCAAACTCCACTATGAGTATAGAATAGACCTCCCTCTCTTATTTTATTTTCCCCAGTGTTTAGCTGTAAATGGATTTTAAAAATTATTTCGGCATTATGTTTAGTGTGTTTATTTCACTCTAGACAAGTTTGTTTTCATCAAAGAAAGAAATTTTTTATAAATAGAAAAGCACCATAATGGAATCAGAAGATTTGGTGAAGGGTATTAAGGAAGATATAAAGCAAAAGAAAACATTGTATCTTAAAAAGATGAATATGAAGGAAATGAAGAACATGAAGACTCAAACATACTCCTTTTCCTAGTCAGCCTGCTGCAGGACCATGGCTTATGACTTAATCTTATCTGAGACTAGGGATAGCCTGTATTTTCCCTATTGCATCTTTTAATTGCCTACAATATGGATCTTAAGATCTTGGGCATCAGACTGGAATAGACTGTTACAAATAAGGTGGAATCTTTTAATTCAGTGTAAGTATTATTTGCCTGTCCCTTTGGCTCAGCATGGAATAATGCTAAGTTTCACTAAATCAGCATTTACATGGAAATAAATGCTTTGTCTTATTCACCCAGACTGTAGTAATGAGCAGCTGCCTAGATGTGTTTCAATTTTAAAAGCCAAGCATGTGAAACTCCAGATCTTTATATTAAGACATAGTCATGTATTGTTTGCATTCATTCTTCGTTCTCAACATGAAATATGTTGCTTCTATGCTTGCTGCAGTATTTCTTATTAGAACTTCTGTGTAATTGCCACAGCATGGCTGCATGGATCCAGCATTTGTTCTGCAAAGAGCAAGTCCTGAGGAGGAAGAAAGAAGTAATGGAAGAGGCAGAAGAATTTACAGAAGAGGCAGAGTGAAATATTCGTAACTCTGCTCTAGTCTGCCTTCCTTTCAGTACCTCCTTTCTTCTTAAATCACAGTTTTGCCAGTAGATAACAGAGAAAGTAGATAATGGAATGGTTAAGACAGTTGTCTCTAAAATCTTTAGCTCCCACATCTTATTTCATAGCCTTTTGCTGAGCAAGGTGAGGGGAGGAAATAAGATCTTATGTTCATGGAAGCTTTTTCTGCCTGCATAGGAATGCTTGACAGTGTCTGCATAAGCTCTGTGAGATTTGGTGGACTGCCTGCATTGAATACAAAGGCTGCAGTGTAGCAGCACACAGCCAAGCTGTTTCTTTAGTCTTCAATTTATGGTCCTGAAAAGCATGTGTTCTACCACTTGGGCAAAAGGACAAACTTTATTAGTTGCCAATAATTAGTCCATCTTTGAGAGAATGCATATGGTAAAAGTGGAAACCTTCATATGGATGAAAGCACTGCTTTATTATCTAGGCACATGAGGACAGAACTTGTAATATACTGATATTTATGGCTATTGGAAATAATCAGTTTCTATTATTGGACTGCCCCTTGCTTAGTTATGTATCTGCATAATTTCTAGAGAGGTAACTGGGAAGGAAATCAAATTCCTTGGTTGAGACTTTGACTGTGCTGCATTAATGTTTCATCTGTACATTGATTTCTGAGGACTATTCAATTGCTGTGGCCATTTACTTAGTAAGATTTGCCTAATTCTCCTGTTAACTGAAAACTTGAAATGGTATTGTCTATAGCAGGGAATTCTAGTTTCTAAGTCATTAAAAAATTCTCCTATGCAATTTAAAAAGGGAGGAGGGGTCCATGTACCACATTGGAAACACTATCTTTAACTAGGTGGATACAATATATCTGCATAATTTGAAGTTTTATGGTTGAATGCCAGCTAATGGAGGCTGTCTAAGATAAAAGAATGAGGAAGGAAAAACGTAGAGCTGACTTAGCATAATAAATTCATAAGAAATGTGTAAGAGTTTGAGGAGAACTTAAAATGGGGCTCCCAGCCTATTTTCCTTTTGAAAATTGTTTTTTGTCTGGATAGGGTGATTAAATACATGTCAGAGGTTTTGCAAATAGTGCATTGTGACTATAAATCCACTGATTCAGCTTAGCTCTGAAGCTTGTGGGGTTTCAGTTCTCTGTTGATTAGCAAAAAAAAGAGACAGATCTGAGAAAATACCATGTACTTAATGAGATGAAGGCAAGTGCTATCTGGGGATGCATTCTGAAGAGGTATTGTGATACAGATCTTACCCTCTGCCCCATCATGCACATTCTTAAACATCATCTTACGTCCTAGTTCTTTAATCATTCACTTAAAAGCAGATCAGAAAGAAGTGTTAAAGGGGTTGATTATGTCCAGATTTTCCTTTGTCTATTTCTTGGTTGTGTTTAATATCAGTCTGTTATATCTTTTAAAAGTAATTAATCCCTTGTTCGTATACTTAGTTAGGATTATTCTGCCATAGCATAGATATGATTTAGATTTACTTTTTGCATAGGAGAGCACAAATTTAAGACTGACATTACACCAGGACTAAAATTGCACCCAGTAATGAATCCCCACTAAAAATCTCAATCAGCTTCTGACTGATTTCTACCTGCATCTCAATGCTGTTTAATTGGAAGCAGAAGTATCTGGAAATGCACCTGTTCCTGAATTAAAGACACAGAAATGCTTTTTCCTGCAGGGAAGGAGACAAACTGATGAAATGACAGCATTTCAGCACTGAGGCACTGATGATGTTTGCGTTGCTTCCCCCAGTTCTCAGGGAAAATATTTTACATTTATGAGCTTTGTATGCTTCAAACTGGATTAAGATCCTGAATGGATACTCGTCCTCTTGAAAATTTGAGCAACTCCTTCAGGATTTTTTTGTCTGCAGCAGGATGTGCTGCACTGCTTTGCCTGCAGCTGGTGTTACGTGGTGTGTGTACCCCATCATTCACATTCAGCTGGTACCTTCATAAAATCCAGATGATGTTCACAAGATACGACGAGACTACCAGTGCTATCTGGCTTTATAAGAGAAAATCTCTCCTTTCTCACTAGTAACCCGGATCTGACTTTTAGCTACTCTGCTAATATTTTGCCTTTCTCCAATCTGGAGGCATCATTACCAACTTAGACTTCAAGCAGATTCTCCTCAAAGTCTCTTACTTGCAGGGAGAATGTTGTAGCTGTGATGTTAGTAGTCAAGTGAGAAGCTTTCCCATGCACTAGAATGAAAATGCTTAAATATCTGCTTAGCTTTCATGCTCACAAAGCTAAATCTTTAGACAATTATACAGTCCTTGAAATTAAGGTTTTTCTCAGAATGGTTATGATGGCAAAAATCAAACAGAAACATAGCAAATTTGTTTGGAAATAATTACAGAGAACAAACTAATCTTGATTTAGAAAATTTTCTTAATTGCAGAGGTAAAACCCAATTTAGCAACCCACTGATCCTTGAGATTCTGTTACAATAATCCAGAATCACTGACCATTTCTTCCTGTCCCTAGCACAGAAACATGAAACAGCAATTTTCTGCCCTACTTTTTATGATTATTTTGTGTCACAGTTTCAAAAGTCAGGATTTCTTTCACACATTGCTATCTGCAGTTTTCGTAACTACTTAAATTCTAATAACTGAAAGTTTGGAGACTTTGATGTGATTGAAAGTCTGAAAAAATATTTATTTTGATCTGATTTGGAAAATAAGTGGCAAATACACAAATACAGTTCAGTTGGAAATGTGTCACTGCAGAGGCTTTTTCTGTTGACATTGGTTGCTCTCTGCAAATGAATAACAAGGCGAATAGTGACTCTGTGGTGGCACTGTCTATGCACTTCTCGGTGCACTCAACAGGAATTTTTCATTTCATGCATCATTTATAATTTGATGCGATGATTATGAGAAGTCTGTCCCTATCTCTATATGTGTGCATATATAAATATATCTATCTCTTTTGAAGAGGAAGAGAATATGCCTTGTCAGCCTTCTCTAAGCTGCAAGACTTTTCCTGTGTGTAAAATTTGATGAGGTAAATTGTATCAATGAAAGTTTCTACATGCACTTATCTCTTGAGGAGATGGGAAAGAATACTTAAAGTAGTTGATACAATTCAGGCATTTAATTATGGGATATGTTAGAGCTTTTCAGTAGCATCCCATCTGCTGCCCAACTACATCCAGAATTAACTGAGATATGAAAATGGAAAAGCTTTGAGACATTGTTATCAAGGATCTCCTTATCTCTTGAGCTTTTTATTGGGTTCCTTTTCAGAAAGACTAACTAGATGATCCTTTGCCATTGGTGTTGCACAGAAGGTAGATGATGGCCTCTTTCTGATCATGCTTTAGTTTGCTTATTAAATCACTGAAATTTTAAATTTCCTTGCTTGCTCACTCTTCTTTCAAATGATGAGAAAAAAGTGTTGCTTTGACCTCTTCTTTGCTGTGGCTGGTTCTGTAATTCTTTAGTCATTTTGGTGCATTGCAGGAGACTTTACATGTTGTCATTATTTATACATCTGGAGGAAGATTCTGATAGATTTCTATCCTTCTAGGTAGATTTTTCCATTGGAATGCAATTAATATGAGAAGTTGACTATTAACAAAACTTGTCACTAAACACTCATGTAGACTTCCCAGTAGGATAGTGGAAAGAACACAGGATTGAGCTATTAGTATTCATTTTCCAAAATACAGAGAAATGCCAAAGTTTTTATTGCATGCTAAAGTCCATTGCAGTCTTATCATGGATTAAGCTATCACTTTTATTTGTGAAAATATTCCTTCATACTTACAAAGCCAAAATTCTTGAGGTGCAAAAATTGTTCTTATCATGAAAGCCAGTTGTTTTTCAGTTGACAGATACAAATAATTCTAGGTAAATGAGAA
Organism: Turnix velox; assembly: GCA_013400935.1. Taxonomy (NCBI): domain Eukaryota; kingdom Metazoa; phylum Chordata; class Aves; order Charadriiformes; family Turnicidae; genus Turnix; species Turnix velox. The sequence continues at coordinate 45,567 of VZTY01015362.1, forward strand.
AAGATGTTGACACACCAAGACTAGTAGTGTAAATGGCCAGGTTAAACACACCTTTTTGTGTCTCTTTGAATTGGTGTTGCTCTTAAGTTTTGCTGGGACACCTGTGGGAGGAGCCATACAGGAAAAGCAAAGCTTATCTTCTTGGATGCTATAGTTGCCTGCTTATGAACAAGGTTTTTCTTTTTTTGAAACTTTCTCAGCTAGTGTAGTAATTATTTCTTTATTACTTGTCTTTACTAATTTTTAGAAGAAGAAGTTTTGTCTCAGGACTATGCATTCCCTGATTCTGTAATGATTCTCTGTGAGAAGCTTTTCAGTTTGATTTCTTCCTTTTTCTGGCTTTGTTCAGCTTATTAGAGATGCCTTGATTCTTGTGACTGCCTGGCTTTGATGCATCTCAGAGACTGCATCCTCCTGAAGAAGTTTGCTATGACATGAACTGCTCTTTAATCCTTAACTTTTTTTCTTGTCTGACACCTTATTTGATGGTATATCAGTAAAACTGGATAGAAGCTAACCTGGGCAGAGGTGGTAGACATAAGAGGTGAAGGTGCACAAACTTCTTAAAGATGTCTCATTCTTGCCTGATCTGTATTAGGTCAATCCCTCTGACACTGTGCTGAAATACTGCTGCTCCTCAGGTACAAGAAGGGGCACTAGAGCTACAGATTGCCAACAAATAGGGGCATTATATAGTTTCTTCCTGCCTCTGTCCTTACAGTTTTTTAGTGTATTGCTCTAAGAGATGGAACTCAGAGGGTAGCTTTCACTCACCTATCTTTGGCTACCACTCTTTTCTCCTTTCCTCATGCTAAGAAAAAACAAAAAGAGATATTATTAAAGATTCCCCTCTGGCAAGGAGGAGAGTGAAAAATCCCTTTTAATCTACATGAAAAAAAAATTTTGTTGACTATATGCAAAAACAGACTTTGATCAGACAAAAAGGGAAAAAATAAAGTCCTTAGGCATTTAATAAACCCACCTTGAAACAAGAAGCTCCACAGGACACCATGGCTGAGAGAATGACCTTCTCTTCATCAAACCCTTCCTACCAGTCAAAACATTAGGGAAGTTCAAAACCATGAGCACAGCTTCTCTGTGAGCAAGAGGCAACCTTCCTTTTGCCAGTGAAAATATATAACCCCGTGCTTATTCATCTCAAAAGAGTCTATTTTACTTCAGTTTTAGTAGGACAGACAAAATACATAGGCAGTATGTTCTAGTCACATATGTTTCATTGTGGCTTATGTTGAATGACAAAAATAACCCTTTTAATCCACTTTACTCTCAAAAAAAGCATGCTATAATCAATATTTCAGATGTTTCAAACTTAAAAGAGCTATGGCTCTTGTTTAGAAAACATGATGCAGTATCAAAGAAATTAAATTAAATTGCTCAGCTATTTAGTTTTCTCATAATGGCAGCAAAACAAGTGAGGCTTTAAAAAGTTCTATGAAAGAGTGCTGTTTTTCTAGCACAGTTATAATTAAGGTTGATGGATTGCCAGGGAGGCAAAGAATAGTGAATTTTCTGCAGTTTTTACTGTTTGGATAGAAATTGGAAGCCACTAAACTCTACAGTTGGAAAAACTCTGAACACCTGCAGATGGACAAGCAGGACAGAGCTCTGAAAGAGCTCCAACTTCTTCCAGTAATTCAAATCCTTCTTGAACTAATTACCTTGGACTTTGTTACTCATCTCTGGACTTTGGACTGAGCCATTTATTTTCTTTAGCATGCTCAAGACCTCTCCACTGTTTCCAAATGTTTGCTTTGGCCTTGTTTGAAGTTTTGTCTTTATAAGTCTTCTCCAAGCTGGCAAGTGAGTCCTGCTGAGCTGTTGTTACAGCACTGCTAGAAGAATATGGCCTTAGAGAACTAAACATATAACTTCATCCAGCTACTGGGAATTTCCCTAGTCAGGGAGAGTTTCCAAGTAGAGTTCCTTCCCTATTGTCTCACAATTGTAAAAGAAATTACAGGAGGCAAAAGAATGTGTCTTAAAATGTTGACTTAAATGTAAATGACAATTTTTATAGAGACACTAAATTTTTTTAAAAATCTGTATGGTTTTTAGATCCATTCTACAAGACACTCAAATATTCTCGGAAAAATAAAGATAACCTGCACAAGATAGGAAAAAGGCTGCATCCCCACCTTTGTACATACACATATGTGTTTTCTGCATGAGATCAAGCTAGCTTGCTAGTGTATTCAGTTGGAATAATGTTGCTCTTGCATTTTAGCTGTGTATATTTTAAAGCTTTTTTTTTCCTAATAAGTTCTCAAGAGAAAATTACTGACATCTGCAAAATTTGTCTCATCTTGGAAGTTCATTTCCCTGTGTGATTTTCCATGTGTTCCAAGGTAACTTGTGTTATTCACATAGTCACAGCCAGGGTTACTCTGGAAGAAGGGGAAAAATGTTTTTTATCTTTATACAATGAAGTTCCTTTTCCCCTCTTCATTTTACAACTGTGAAAATGGCATGTATGAGGTTTCTCGTAGGAAGAGATGTTTATTTAAGCTTGTCTGCAGGGTTAGGTCAAAACTCCGGAGAGGGATATAAATCAAAGAAGTATAAGCATGTAGCATTTTAGTTTTTATGTGTTATTTTATTCCATTGTGTTTAGTTTTGTTGGGAGTATTAGAGATCAGAGAGTCATAAAACTGCATGACTAAAAGAACCAAAAAAAACATGCATCTCAATGCAGTGAGCTAGAAACTGGAAACATCTCACAGTCATTTATTTTATCAACTTAGAAAATAGTAATTTAAGCCACATATTGATGACTATGTATAACTAGGGGTGTATTCACCATTCTCTCTCTGATAAGGCAGTTCTGACTTCCCATATGTGCAGATACACATATTGATTGTCATAATGTACAATTGAACTTGCTGAGGATGTAATGAGTTATGGAGAGGAAGATTTAATTCAATATCTAGTGCCTGTGCTATCCCTGTGTTTTAGCAATGTGAGTGGTTTGGTTTATATGAGATGAGGGTGCTCTTCTATGTTGAAAAATTCATAAATCAAATTTTGTGCATATTAGACCACTTTTAATAGAATTAACGTCAGTGCAATTCATCATCTCCAAGTTCCATGTGTGCCAATTCATCAAAACAACAATCTTGTCAGGTACTGTCATAATAAAATAATTATTTCTACATCCAGGCCTTTAGAGGGCTTGTGAGGTCACTTGCTGATTCATCAGTGCTGGTGTTGAGGTAAACCTTTTGTGATCTTTGACAGAATTGTGGTTCACCTGGGTAATTTTTTTTTTCCTCTCATAGCAGCAAAATTTACACATTTTCTTTCATTTGTCATGGACAAAATGGATGGGTATTATTTCTATAAACATCTTGTGAGCAACTTGAATGGATAAATGACTCAGTGTTTATCTGCAAACTCTTGTGTATGCTAAATCTTTCATACTAACTTTTGGAAGCTTGTTGTACTTAGAAGTTGTATTTCCATCCCTAGGTCACTAATGTAGGATTTAAGAGGTGGAGGTTCAAGTTCACTCTTGCTTTGAGTGAGATACTTGAAATGCTGAAAAAACCTGTGTAGTATGTTAATGCACTTTTCAAATGAAATATGATTTTTCACTTTAAAAAAAGTCTACCAGGTTTCTCTGATCATCTCTGCGTGTAAGTTTTATAATGGTGAGCTTTGGGGAGGAAAAAAAACCCAACACACATAAGAGATTTAGATACTCAACTTCTGGCGACCAGAATTAAATGAGCAGGTATTTACTACTAGTTGATGCCTGAATAAATAGAATCATGAGGAAATGTATTTTAGAATAGCCACCAAACTATTTGAGAATACTCACCAAACTACAAGTGGTACCTGCAAATCCTGAAAAGCTACACATGAGTCAGCCATGTCTGTATAATGTATAAGATGTAAGTAAGAATGAATCAAGCTGTTGTTCTGTGCTGGTACCATTGCATCACATTCTGGATCAATCCCTCTCAAATTCAGTCAATCCAGTTTCTGGCAATAATTATATGCCTATAGGTCCATACTTAGCAGGTAAATCTTTATTCACTGAACAGCCACTAACCAGCTTTTCTTTGTTCTGATAGGTGTGTTGTGTTCAGGAACTGGTTCTGTGTGTGAGCTGTTACCCACCAGCCACATGGCTCATGTTTCTCTGCATCATTCTTCTGGTTTTCAACAGGAAACCAGATATTCTGCAGCCATTGAGAAATCACTGCACTGTGCCTGGTGACACCTAGGCAATCATGTCACCTGCAATTTGATGCAGATAGTTGTTTTCATTAGCTCAACAACTTCTGTGCTTTGGTTAGGAAATGACTCCTGGGGAAAAAAAAAAAGTCATGTTGTCTCATAGTTACATCACAAGTGTGTCACTGTTTTTTTCAGCCTGCAGCTGAACTCATGTGGCAGCTGATAAAGAAGTTTTATAATTTGAGTATATTATAATTTGAATAAGTGATTAGATACTTCTACTAGTACACAGGGAAGACTTTAATTATCAGGCTATCTGTAGATTAAAACTTCTATGGGCATTATATAAAATTTATGTAAAATGGACATTATATAAAGTATTTCTAGGAAACAAAATCACTCAACTTTGATTTAATGCATCGGAGATACAGCAAATCTTGTAAATGAAAACAGCATAAGTATAATTAAATCCAGGCATGGATTATGTCTGAGTAGCTTTCTGTGCATTAGCTGAAATCAGACTTAGGAATTGCTCATAACATTGATCAATAATTTGAAACTATGATGCTTCTTAATGCAGTTTCCAATTTAAGGCTGGGCATGAGTGGGTCACATGAATAGTTGTTACAAAGTTCTGTTCACAAAAATATAATTTCATTGCCTCCTCCATCTCTGTGATGTAGTTTAGATTTATTTCCAGTTCACAAACAAGGCAATGGATCCTACTTAGATCCTGACACTGAGATGCATAGCAGCAACTCAGGTCAGATCAAATGTGATTCTGTTCAGGAATGAGGAAACAAGATTTTAGAAAAATAACAGCAGAAAGCTTGTCTTATGTAGAAATGGTAATTTAAAAAAAGTTTGACTAATCTTATTTTTCTTGAATCTTTGCAATTTTCTTGCTATGTTCTGGAAACACGTGAGCTGTTTTCCAGTATTAGGTGTTGCAGGGAGTGAGAAGGAAGGAAATACATAGAACATCCTAGTCAATCTCTGGTTCTAACAGTTGACTTCCCTCTGAACAGGAGGGAGGTGAGCACCAAGACTGAGCAGTGGTAAGAGGTATCATTGGTTGTATTCTGGAATCTACCCCTTGTAAAGCACAAATTTATCATTTTGATGGTGGAAAAAGTAATTCTGATAAATTTTCCATTTTGCCAACAGTTATTTGAGATGTCAGTCTTTTTTGACATTTTCAACATTGAAGAGTTCAAGGATTTTATTTGAAATAGATTTTTCTTTTAAAAAGTTGAAATAATTACTGGTTGGAAAATATGAAGGAATGGTATGAAATGAAGCACAAAATTTTGAAACCAAGTAATCCAGATGAGCCAGCACAGATTTTCTTGTTTCTGTTTTTGGTCTGTGAAAAGTTCTTAACATTTTATTTTTTCTTTCTACTTGTGAGTATGGAAAATAATTGAGAAGTCTGAAAAACTTTCCTAAGTCAAACAGTTCTTCAAACCATGAGAGCTCCTCATTTTCTGATTAATTCCACAGTGGGAACAACCCAGAGTTCATGGATCAGAATTCTCCATTTGGAGGTCTTACTGAGAGTGGGGCCAGTCTAGACTCTATTCATCCTCTTTCCTGTGCCTGGGCTAGTAATGGGGTTGGAGACAACATCTTCAGGTAAAGTTATCAAGCCTGTGTACTACAAACCTTGTAAGGCTGATACAGTGAGGCAGGAGCTGATCATACTTTGGACATGAAGAGCCTGGATCACTGAAATGTCCCTGGACTCTTTTAGCTGTTCCAGAGCAGAACTGCAGTAACATTGCAGAATTGTTTGCTAAAGCTGTTCTGCTCATTTAATCCTATTTACTTATAAGATTACTGACAATTTTATGCATATCATGAAGTCTTTCTCCAAAATACCACATGTACTTAAAGCAAATAAGTTCTTCAGCCCTTTTCTAACGAGATGAAGTATGATTAGATGCCAGAGTGATGCTAAGTTTGCATCTTGAGATAACAATAACTGGTAATAATTCTCTGTGTGACTGACTCAACAATTCCAAGTTGTTTTATACCCTGTTCAAAAAGAAAAAGGAGATTATGGGCGAACAAGGTTGCCGAAGTCTCAGAAAAGATGCATGTGTAAGGAAGTGAAACTTATCACAAAGGCTGCATATTTCTCCCTGAATGCAAATACACATTCACAGTCTTCTGTGTCTCTTTGCTGTAGAACATTTAAACACTGGCTAATGTGCTGCTTATTTTTCTACATAACATTATGCATTTCCATTAGCTCTGGGCAAGCCTGAAAAATGACAGTGCTTTGTACATTAAATCAGCACTAAATTTTTCTATTTTCACCTGGCTGATACAGAGAAGTCACAGACTCAAAATGATTTATGAAAGCAAATAGTATTGGTGTTTTCAAATTCCTTCCTAGATGTTATGAAATTTCAGTGATTAGTTATAGAATTATAGAATGGTTTGGGTTGGAAGGGACTGTAAAGATAATCCAGTTCCAACCCCCCTGCTGTGTGCAGGGACATTTTTCACTAAACCAGGTTATTCAGTGCCTCATTCAGCCTGGCCTTAAACACCTCCAGAGAGGGAGCATCCACAGCCTCTCTGGGCAACCTGTTCCAGTGTCTCACCACCCTCGTAATTTCTTTCTTATATCCAGCCTGAATCTCCCCTCCCATCAATCCTAGTCTTGCTGTATCCGCCAGGTTCATTCTGCAACTTTTCTCTTAATTTTTCTCAAAGCTGCTCTTTCTTACCTGGACAACAGTTCTTTTTACTCCCTACTTCTATTTAAAAAAAAACCAGCTCCAAAGTGTTCATTTCTTGCCAAACCCATATTTTTCTCAGGATTAGGCAAAATATTTTCAGTTTTCATACAGGTTTCTGTGAGATTCTCAGCATCTTAACTCTGATTCAGCTCATAGTCCTGCCAGAATAGTTTTACTAAGTGAGTCTGAGCACTTCACCTATAGAGTCTAGTCAGTTTGGGTCTGGATCTCTGGGTGAAATACTTTGGTGCAAAAAGATAACCTGGAGCAAGCATACTTAATCTGGACAGCAGACTGGAGATATTCCACAGGTGAAAAGTGAAATTTGGTTCTGCTCTTTCTAAGGGTTGGTTTGTTTGTAAGAAATTTTGTTCAGATTTCATTGTCCATAGATATTTTAACCACTAATTTCTGAGGTTTATCTAGAAAATCTTATGGGTTTTTTTGAGCTTTCAAGAGAATAATCTAATTTGTTTTAATAGTTCAGTGCACCAAGTGTCCAGCTGACTCCTGGGAGTACAGAATAGTCATCCACTGAGCCAAGCAGGGATATTCACCTTTGGGCAAATACTCCATCATTTATCCCATGGTGCCTGTCTCATTGAGTAGCTAATGTGTCCAAGCAGGTAGGCTTTTAACAGTCCATGGGTTGCTGGCAGGAATTTGGCATTTTTATCTCTTATGATTTCCTTTTCCATGATGGGTCTTATCAACCCCTTGTCCTGTGGAGAGGACAAAACCTTCAGCCGAACCTTTGATGGTCTTATTTGTCCAAATTTGCACTTCTGTCAGGTTCTTGGCTGCAGCTCTACATTTCATGTGTCAGCCTGTTATGATCCATTTAAATGTCTGTAGGGATCTGAACAAGCTTTTTGAAAAGATTAATGACTTAGCTGTGGTTTTTATGATAGAGTTTCTAAAGAAAAGCCTGAATACCTAATGAGGTTATTTCTACATGCCCAAATTTGCATTGCTCACCATAAGAGACAAACAGATAGGCTTTAACTACAAAACATCTGAAGCTCTGTGGTCCGTTTTTGATTTTTGGAGATTAGGTTTGTACAATAAAAGAGAAATAAAGAAGGGAGAAGAGAAATGAGAAATGCATCAGCCTTAAAATGACATGGGAGAATGGGTATGGATGTTAAAAAATCTTTACATTGTTAGACTGCTACTGCCTGCAGTCTGTCTTATAGACTATAAATAGGAGTAATTTCAAATAATGCTTAAACTTTTGTAGATTTATCAAAGATTTATGTGAGTGGTTAGAAAAAGATTAACGGACTCATTAGCTAAATTGGTTTTCTTGCTTCAGTGACCAAACAGCAGGCTGGAAGGAGAGAAGAGTACATTTGTGACAGTCTGAACTCATTGACCTAGTAGAGTATGAATTTTTAAGTGTATTGAAACTTGTGTTATACTCTTTAATGAATGGTTAGTTAAACATCTATCAAATATCAGTGCCATCTCACATGCTGCAACTCTTTTTGCTTAAAATTTGACTGATCTGCTTTGATTTTCAGAATGTGATGCAAGTTCCTCTAGTGTAAATTCTGTTAATTTTTTGTGAACTTGTGTGACCTAATGTGGCAACAGCTTCATTTATATGTGAAACCACAGACTTTTCGCCCTTGATTCCTCTAGTTCTGCCTCGTTTTTGTTAGATATTATTACTGCTGATCATTTACTGAAGCTTTTCCTTTTTAAACTGTAGAGTCTAAGCTTAATAGGCAGTTTTTATTGGCACTGCTTTTAAGCTCATTTTGCAGGTGTATTCCTTTAGGACTAATAGATAAGCCTGAAATTAGAAAATTGAAAATTTAACATAAAAGGAAGCTAATCATTTTAGACACCGTCATCATGTATTGTCCTCACCTTAAGAATATGAAAATGCCAGTAAAATCTCTCCTCCTAAATGAAAGTGTGTTAGTTGCAAGTAAATTAAGAGGCAGCACTCCTAATTATTCAGATATAAACCAGAGCAGAACAGATGCATGATTCTCAAGCATCTATTACCTTTTCACTCCACTTTTCTCTCACCTTTATCATCTTCTGATTGTTTCATAAGAAAAATGGAGAAATTATAATATTAGCTATTGAAAATATCTTCAAATATTTGCAGAGTAAATCTGTCTGGAACATAATACAGGTCTGACTCTAGATGCTGTACATTTGTTGTTTGCTGCTACAAATGTTAGATGCAACAAAGAAATGTAGTTACAGACTCTCTGATTATAGTGGAAATCACTTTTCACAAATGCTGAGTTCAGGCTTTGTCAAGTGATGACCAGGCAAAAAGAAAGACACAACATCTTGCCAGGAGTGAGCAATGAGGAGCTGTGGAGTCCTGTTTATTCTTCATCCTGCTCCAGTCAAAGGGCAGGAAACATCTGGTCACATGTGTGGAAAACATTCTTGAGACTTCTTAGAGCCTTTGCTAAGTAACTCACAGGATCCCATTTGCATTGCTCTGGGATGTTTCAAACCTGGGATACCACTGCAAGACCCAGAAAAAAACTTTAATCCTATCAATGATTCTCCAGTCTGTTTCTCACCATCCATTAGTACTTTGTGCTGGGAATTTGTGCTTTGGCTCAATGTGAATAAATTAATCTGACAAATTGTATGGAAAACAGAGCTGTTTTGGCATGAATTCTTCTGGCACCTGGAAGGGGAAAGAGGTTCTCCAAAGCCCCTTGCCCAGAGATGATTTATTTTTTAAACTACCTTTGTGGCAAAGTGTACATGTAGAAAGCTGATTTTAAAAGGCAGATATCTTCTTATTTTACTCTTATATGTCTCATCTTATGATAGCCAGGGTTGTTTTTTATTTTATATGCTGCTGCATGCACATAATGCTCTAATGAGCAGTCTTAGCATAGTTTTTAATGTGTGAAATGAGATGAGGTAAAAAACAGATATGCATCCAGATGAAGTCAAGGTCGCAAAAGCTTGAGTATACACCTGCACAGCTAAGTTTTATGTTAGTCTACATTTTCAATTATTCCTGATTTGCTGTTTGATCATGAGATTTAACCCCCGAAGCACAGTGCAAAAGCAAAGATTTATCTCCTGAAGCACAGTGCAAAAGCAAAAGGAGTGCACTAGAGTCACCTCTCAAAGTTTGAGGAGTAAACAGTCTTTGCTATTGAATCTTGCATGATTTACCTTTCTGGAAAAAAAAATACTCAAAAGAATAAAACCTGTTTTCCTCATTCCACTTAAAGGTTAGTTGTGTTTTTTTCCTTCAGGGTTACCATGGCAATGAGAGTAATGTTTAGGCCCAGCTAGGAAGGTCCTAGATTAGGCTAAAATCATTTATCCCTCTTTTCATCTGTAAAATGCATGGTCAGAAGATGCATAGCATCATTTAGAGCACTCACTCCTCTAACAGGCTGCTGTAAGCTCAGTCCCAGGAGTTCACATTAAAACACGGGTAGAAGTTTTGCAGGTCTAAATTATACTGCAAAAGGAGTCTGGCTTTCAAAATATATCTAAAAATATGAATACATAGCTATAATCAATAATAAAACTTGGTAGCAGCAACAGTAAAAGCCATAGCTCTACCTTATTTGCTGAAGAAGGAAAAGGAGAGGGGAGAATATGCAGGCAGAGGGAGCTGAGTGATTTTTGCTTTAGTGATGCTGAAACTGTTAGTTACTGCAATGGCTCATTAGCTCTCTGAGGCAGGGCTCTCCCCTCTGCACAGGCTGTTTTACACTCTTAATGTCAACTCTATTCTCATAAAGTTGCTCTGTTGTGTTGTTGGGCTCAGGTGTCCCTCCTCAGCTTTCTCTAATCTACTTACTATTCTGAGAGAGCATGTCCATAGGACCATGAAGATGATGAGAGGGCTGGAGCACCTCTCTTCTGAGAAGAGACAGCTCAGGGGGGACCTTCTCAATACCTGAAGGGTATTGAGCAAGGCAGTGGTAGGACTTGTTAATAGAATATGTGATGGCAGAACTAGAAATAACAAATGTAAATTGGAAGAGGGGAGATATAGGCTGGATATAAAAAAGAAGTTCTTTCGTGTGAGGGTGGTGAGACACTGAGTAGAACAGGTTGCCCAGAGAGGCTGTCGGTGATCCCTCTCTGGAGGTGTTCAAGGCCAGGCTGGATGAGGCATTGAGCAACCTGGTCTAGTGGGAGATTTCCCTGCCTATGGCAGAGGGTTGGAATTAGTTGATCTTTAAGGTCCCTTCTAACCCAAACCATTCTATGATTTGCCAAAGAGGAACCACAATCTCACACTCCTATGAAAATCAGTCTCAAGCAGACTTCAGAATGCCATTTAATTTTTTACTGAGCTTCAGGGCAGTCATTTGTCTGTGCATCATGCAGGCACTTGCCTAGCATGGTCTCAAAGATCTTCAGAAGACAGCTACTTTACAGCTCTGGTTGTATTCTATTTTGGTTTTCTCTTTGAATACAGCATTTAGTTTAACTTTGTTTACAACATGAACATAAGTCTTAATTTAATATTAAAGTAGTGTTTAAAATCTGATTCTTCCATCACTACCATCTAAAGATGCTTTAGCACTTCACATCTTAATTTCACTCTCAGATGAACTGTGAGGTTTGTACTGATACCTTTAAAACATACTTAGATGTGTAGGCTGAGGCTGGTTGTTAAATTGTTGTAAACCAAAATGCTTTGTGCTTCTTAAACAGAAGTGGAAAAATGTTCTTGCTCTCCTTCATAGGTTTATTTGTGGCATATGCAGTCAATGGACATTTCTAATGCCTCTTATACATTAAGTAGATGACCTGATGCCAGCTATTTCATTTCAAACATTTAGGATTATTTAACTGCCATTTACAATCTTTTTAGTGAGGCACACTCGGCATTCTTGGGACACAGTGACTGGGGCTTATTGCTGATTTAAACCAGTTTAAGTGAATAAAAAATAATTTACATATTTTGCAGAACAATCATTTTGCTCTGAGTGTTTTTACCCTGAAGATTGGTTTTTAATTTCTCATTAAGGCATTTCTGTTTTTCAAAATGCCATTGCTGAGGCTTATGCAGTTGCTTTCATGTTTTAGATCCTAAATTATATTGAAGGACCATATTTCTACTTAACTATTAACCCCCTTGTCATCCACCACTAGAAAAAAGACAGTAGAGCAAGTAAAACAATTCTGAATTGATGTTAAGGGGTATTATAAGTGATTAATATACAGTCTACCTACTGCACTGTTCTGTATTTGCTAAGTATTTTTGGGAACCAGGAGATAGTAGAAATACACTAAAGAAAATCAACAGCTAAGAAAAACATTCCAAGCTTGGGGAAGAGGACTTCATCTTGAAACAAGTCAACTCTTTTTCAGCTTTTAATGGCTGTAATGAAAGGAGACTTTCTTTGTCACCCCTATTCATCTTACCTGCATTCCTTTTTGCTCTCTTGCAAAACAAGCTTTGACTCTTTTGGAACATTAACCTTGATTGTGCAGCAACAGATGCCTTTTTCCTTCTTTAATTTGGATCAAAAATATTAATGTGCAAAAGTTACAAAAATTACAGGTCCTCTAGTGTGCTTCCTAGGTTTATTTTATTATAAAGGTTTCCTAAATATTGGAATGTAAGAAGGATCTACAATGAACATGACAGAAAGTTACAGTGAGAAGTGAATTGAAGATTTTCCATTTTAATTCCAGATGTTTGAGTCTTTGTGTTTAACTTGGGTATGTAGGTCAGTTGGAAGAGCATCAGATGCTTAATCTGAGGATCAAGGATTCCAGTCTTGGTCCAGATACAAGGCTTGTCAGAGCTGGGCTGATGGTTGGAAAAGTCCCTTCCAAGCTAGATAATTATGATCTTATGGTCATGTCATAAAGACATAATCCCATTAGTGAGTGAAGCTTACATGTATCTCCATTTTTCAGTGCTTAATGTGTAAGTCATAGTCATAGTGATCCAATTCTTTCACAATTACAAGTTTCTTTTGATCTGTTCCTTAGTCCTTATGAAAATTCTTCTTCGCAATGGGGTCCTAGAGAGCTGCTTTCCCTCTTTCATGAGGAAAGTCTGCGGAACTTCTGCCTGTAAGCTCTATCATTGCTCTAAAGTTTCCCAGCAAAACAGCAGATGACAAATGCTGATGAGGTGCTTCCTGTGAGGCTGCCAGCTCTTCAGGGGTTTCTCAAGCTACATGAATTAAATGGGATGAGCACTGGGTTCCCAGGACTCTTGTGGAGGGCTGACATTAAATCATTGATGTTTTTGCCACCACTGCTAGATGTCTGTGCATCTGTTTGGTTCCTTGAACCATATGTAGCTTCTTCTGGCTGTGACTTCCTGCTCTGCTCCTGCTGCAGAACCTGTGGCCTCTTCTGCAATTCAGAATTGTTCGGTCTCAACTAGCAAAAACCTGAGCTTGCAAAACTCTGCCAACCCAAATAGTCTGAATTATAAAAGCAGAGCTGTTTGTGTGTATAACTATTCCTCGTGTGAGTAGAAATATGCAGGACTGGCCTTTTTGAAACGTGCTCTCTGGGCTATCATAACTTAAGAAAAAGATGAGTGTTTTTCTCTTTTTAAAAATCTAGGTGGCAATTCAGTATGAATTTACAGTATTAATTTCCTTTACTATTTTGAAAAACAAATCTTAATAATTGACTCGTTATAATTTGAAAATGTATTATTCTGAGTGTACAGTAGGTGCTTTTTCCTGAGAAATTTAGTCAGGCTGTTCAGTGCTGTGAATGCATTTGCTCTGTATCAGCAGCCCCCATATTAACCCAGCAGACTGAAACAGCTCCATCCATTGACTCAATGGGCCGTGAAATAAAAACCTTCTCTCCATAAGCATTGACACACTAGATCTCAGTGGATTGAAGCTCCCATGATGAGTTACCAAGTGAATGATACTCTAATAAGACTTTTTTTTAGGCCCTGACATGACAGATTTATGGTACCAAAGAAATAGAATGAAGTCAAACTTTTTTCAGGGTTCTTCAGTTTAATGTGTATTTGCTAGTTAGGGCAGTTATACTCAGAGGTCATTTCAATGCTGTCCAGGCTTCATGGGAAATTTTCAAAGAATTTTTTTTTTAGTTATGAGACTAAATCTAATTTTCAGCAGACTTTTGGATGACAGACATATTCCTTGTGCTTGTAGCAAATGGGTAGAGCAAATTTTACATGCTTCACCCTTCTGTCAGCAGTTACTTTCTCTGCAGGACTGAAGCACAGCCAGGAAATTGATTGAATGAGTCCTAATGACACTTCAGTGTGTGGTTGTCTTAATTAAAAGTGCCAGGTGAGATGGTTTGAGTGGCTGATGTTGCACTGTGGAGGATTAGGGAGTAATGTGCTTCTCACTTTATGCAGTGATGGTCCTCAGCCTCAGCAGAGGACTTTTCCATGTGCCCTAAAAATATAAAGCAAAATGTGTAGTGACTTTTGAAAACATTTAGGTTTATTTTTACTCTCAAATGAAACTCTAGATGTTTGATTCTGTTCTATCTGTGCTTTCATTCTTGCCCTTGATCCCTCAGCTGCAGTGCTGGTCTGTCTGAGAGGGGAATTGTGTATGCAAATAATGCAGTAAATCATACTTTGTGTACAGTACATTTCACTGTGAATGCCAAGCACGTCTCAGCCAATACAGAGCACAGCTTTGCTTCATGACATCAGGTGAATATATCTTGCTGAGAATACTAATCCTTACCCATTTTATGTGCACTTCTAGTCACTTTGTGTCATTCTCAGGCCACTCACTGCAATGGACATCAGCTCCTATGGCAGTATCTAAACTCAAAGAATAGGTAAGAGCTGTAGAAAGGCTGCTGCTTCTGTGCACTAAGTGCAGAAAAGTGAAATAAGACACTCTGAAGGGTGCTGCATCTTTTTAAGGGTCTCTAGTTGAGTAGGAATTTTTTCCAGGATCATGGCTTTTGACCATGTTGCCAAAGGCTTTTACTGATTTATGTTTCCCATGTTTCTGGCCATCTTTGTTGTTCTTGTTGCCTCACTCCTGTTGGGAAGATTAAGGACAATATACATGTCACCATTAGCTTTCCAATTCTCTATGCTCTCCAGATAGGGTACAAACCATCTGCTCTTATATAGAATTCATCCAGAGAATTGAATTTGAAATTTAGGAGGTCCCTGAAGATGCCAAATTGGATTTTCACATTTCAGCATCTAAACTGCTGGTTGTAGACTGCTAGGTTGGAAAAGTTACTCACTGCTACACTGTGGTTCTTACCACATGTTCAAAATACATGTGAAGCTGCTAACACATTTAAGTGCAGAAGTCCACTTAAGTTTGCTTTTATCACCTTCTGTTGCTTGCTTTCAGTTGGGTTTCATTTAGATGGGACTGTCAGGATCGCGCTGACCAAGTGGCATGGTCAGTCCTTGTGACTCCCAAAAAGAGCTGTGAGGTCTGAGGTTTCTGCTGCTCTGGATTTTGCTGTCAACCATAATCTGTTTGGCCAGATCTCTACAGTGTCTTGCTGTGCACCCAGCACAGTAACAACATACTCTGATGTGCTCTGTTTAAGGGTGCACATATTCATGTGCTCTGTTTAAGGTGGAGTCTGTTCCCACTCACTATGGCCAAGGAACATGAGCAACCTACAGCTGTGGAGAACATCTCACCCCTTAAAACACAACATTGGAAGTCCATCTCTACACAGAGTCTTATCACTTGCTTTCTGTATTTTAAAAAAAATGGTATTTCCAACAACCATATGGCTCCCAAAGGCAAAAATCTTTATAATCCAGATATGATCATGATATGAAATGCTGCAGGAAGCTGGCCATCAGAGATAACCAAGCTGTTTGGCTTTGCATGAGTGGATATAGCAAGGAAGTGATCATTCCTACACATGCCTGCTGCTAACCTTGTACCCCAGAGGTTAATTGTTTATAATTAGGTCAAAAAAAGAAAAGATATCTTGCTATTTCCTTGCCAAAAAACAAGTTAGAGAACTTTTCAACAGGATGCTGTGATTATGATTTTGCTGTGAGTGAAGTTTATCTATACACAGTTAAAAAATAATAAACTTCAGGAGACAGAGCAGATAAGTATCTCTAGAGAGGGATGAGTCCTGATTGATAACTTCTCCACAATGTCTCCATACCCATGGAGACTACAGCTTTATAAAACACTGCAAATCAGATAAAGAGTCAACTTGCTGTGGAGAGTGGAGATTATTTTACTAATTTAAAAATTATAATGCCTTAAATTTTATCTGCTATAAATTGAATGAATTGAACCATGATGCATTGAAGTGTTAATAAGCTTTCAATTAAACTTTGCCTCAGTGTTCTTACTCAGTTTTTCTTTTCACTATTAGCTAGAAGGAACCCCATTTATAATAAGGTAGGACCCCAATTGCTACATTGTAATGTAATGTTAATAAAATTCACTTTTGCAAAATATCTGTAATTACATATTTGTGTGAGGCATCATAATGGTTCCTCTACTATTATGCAGCTATAAATCTTTATTTATATGGAGGTTATTTCTTAGCATTCATATTATTCTATAACAGTAATTTGTATTTAATATCACACTCTCTGCTTTTGATTATACTTTATAATAAGATGTAGCAGGATTAGTTATCAGATGATGCTTAATTTGCATAATGAGCTAATTGAATCTTCTGAATTTGGAACCAATCATCCTAGAATCTTGTTTTTGAAAAAGCCATAGATCCAAGTTCTGGGGCAAACACCATGCAAAGGGGAGTACTTCCAGGAATGAAGGGCAATTCAAAGCAGAATTTATAAACACTGCCTTCGGTCAGTTCATAGGTCAATTGAGAAAGAAATCAGGTATTTGGTGAATGGTATATAGAGGTAATAAATTCCAGAACATCCATTTTAAGTTGAGAATTGAAAGTCCATCTTTCAACTCTATACTTATACATGTGCATGTTTCATAATATGTGTATATTTTAAATTATTTATATGCATTATGCACATATTGTGTATATGCTTTATGTTTTTCAAACTGTAAAATTACCAACATTGCAAGTTCCTATGCAGAGTGATTTACCTAAATTATCATAGCTGATTTTTAGACACTTGAGAATTTTCCATTCTCCCCTTGAAGTCTAAGCAGTGGTTTTAAGCAGCTCACTTGCTAACTACAGGGTGCCATCCACACCCTGAAAGCTTAGCTGGCAGTCACTCTAATGTCTGGTGGATCATGGAAGCTGCTGGGTTGAGATCCACTGCAAATAGTAACAGGTAACCCCAGCTAATGTTCTTGTGTCATTTGCTACTTTAATATAATTAACATAGGAGAGGTAATTGTTTGAAATCTATTATAATTGTGGGTTTCATTGTTAAATGGCCACTGTACTTGAGTGTCAGGTGCTTGCAGAATCTCACTTGATGTGCCATGCTCCCTGTAGTTTATTTGAGTTTCAATTTTAGTTTTGTTTTCTTCTGGTGGTATTATTATTTTTTAGGAGAGTAAATTAGAAATATGTGTTTATGCACAAATATATATACATAATAGTATGAATATATGTTCATATGTTTATGCATATAAAATTAGGCTTCTTAGACATCCTTCCTATTTCGGATCCATTTAAATTCAAATTTTGCTCCATGTGTTCATTTTTGATCTTTCATGTCAGTATGACAACATAAAAACAAAAATTTAAGGTCCACATAAACAAACATGCCTGAACTGCAATGTTTAAAATGCTTTAAATAGGTACTCTTCCCATGGCCTCTGTAAATTGCTATTTAATCTGGAGGACTGCAGTCAGCCTTGAAATAACTAAGTAATAACAAAATGCAACAATGCGCTATTTAATCCTAAGGCTACTCATGTTTAAATTGTCTTAAGGATCATCTGCCCTGATGTGTACAGACAGCACCACTCCTATGAATGCTATGCCTAATCTCAGGGTGCCAGATCAATGATTTTTACCAAAGATAATCACTAAACTTTTAGGGAGAAGTCAAATTCCACTGTTTTTCCCCCATATTGCCACCTCAAGGTATCCTGGTTAGACTGTGGGCTCTAATACAGTGAGCAAAGGGTTTTTTCTGCTATTTCTAGCTCCTTAGATCCTTTTAAGTTCCCACTGAGATACTGTCTCTCTTGCTCCATTGTCTCTAAGTCACAGATCTAAACTAATTGAAACAAATTTCTGCTAAGCAGTGGAAAAGTACAGCTGGCAAATGCTCCCTTCTGGAAATCAAATCTCTGACTGTACAAGGTGAATTCCAAAGACCTAATCTTGTGGTCAGGATTCTGCATTGGATTTGGAAAAGTCTGTTTCACTGGTGTGCTCTGAACCCATTTGAAAAGAA
>VZTY01015362.1:64006-111077 GCA_013400935.1 Turnix velox
TCTGCTTTTGATTATACTTTATAATAAGATGTAGCAGGATTAGTTATCAGATGATGCTTAATTTGCATAATGAGCTAATTGAATCTTCTGAATTTGGAACCAATCATCCTAGAATCTTGTTTTTGAAAAAGCCATAGATCCAAGTTCTGGGGCAAACACCATGCAAAGGGGAGTACTTCCAGGAATGAAGGGCAATTCAAAGCAGAATTTATAAACACTGCCTTCGGTCAGTTCATAGGTCAATTGAGAAAGAAATCAGGTATTTGGTGAATGGTATATAGAGGTAATAAATTCCAGAACATCCATTTTAAGTTGAGAATTGAAAGTCCATCTTTCAACTCTATACTTATACATGTGCATGTTTCATAATATGTGTGTATTTTAAATTATTTATATGCATTATGCACATATTGTGTATATGCTTTATGTTTTTCAAACTGTAAAATTACCAACATTGCAAGTTCCTATGCAGAGTGATTTACCTAAATTATCATAGCTGATTTTTAGACACTTGAGAATTTTCCATTCTCCCCTTGAAGTCTAAGCAGTGGTTTTAAGCAGCTCACTTGCTAACTACAGGGTGCCATCCACACCCTGAAAGCTTAGCTGGCAGTCACTCTAATGTCTGGTGGATCATGGAAGCTGCTGGGTTGAGATCTGCTGCTGGATTGAGATCCACTGCAAATAGTAATAGGTAACCACAGCTAATGTTCTTGTGTCATTTGCTACTTTAATATAATTAACATAGGAGAGGTAATTGTTTGAAATCTATTATAATTGTGGGTTTCATTGTTAAATGGCCACTGTACTTGAGTGTCAGGTGCTTGCAGAATCTCACTTGATGTGCCATGCTCCCTGTAGTTTATTTGAGTTTCAATTTTAGTTTTGTTTTCTTCTGGTGGTATTATTATTTTTTAGGAGAGTAAATTAGAAATATGTGTTTATGCACAAATATATATACATAATAGTATGAATATATGTTCATATGTTTATGCATATAAAATTAGGCTTCTTAGACATCCTTCCTATTTCGGATCCATTTAAATTCAAATTTTGCTCCATGTGTTCATTTTTGATCTTTCATGTCAGTATGACAACATAAAAACAAAAATTTAAGGTCCACATAAACAAACATGCCTGAACTGCAATGTTTAAAATGCTTTAAATAGGTACTCTTCCCATGGCCTCTGTAAATTGCTATTTAATCTGGAGGACTGCAGTCAGCCTTGAAATAACTAAGTAATAACAAAATGCAACAATGCGCTATTTAATCCTAAGGCTACTCATGTTTAAATTGTCTTAAGGATCATCTGCCCTGATGTGTACAGACAGCACCACTCCTATGAATGCTATGCCTAATCTCAGGGTGCCAGATCAATGATTTTTACCAAAGATAATCACTAAACTTTTAGGGAGAAGTCAAATTCCACTGTTTTTCCCCCATATTGCCACCTCAAGGTATCCTGGTTAGACTGTGGGCTCTAATACAGTGAGCAAAGGGTTTTTTCTCCTATTTCTAGCTCCTTAGATCCTTTTAAGTTCCCACTGAGATACTGTCTCTCTTGCTCCATTGTCTCTAAGTCACAGATCTAAACTAATTGAAACAAATTTCTGCTAAGCAGTGGAAAAGTACAGCTGGCAAATGCTCCCTTCTGGAAATCAAATCTCTGACTGTACAAGGTGAATTCCAAAGACCTAATCTTGTGGTCAGGATTCTGCATTGGATTTGGAAAAGTCTGTTTCACTGGTGTGCTCTGAACCCATTTGAAAAGAACTTTGAGTCAGACTCTTAAATGTCTGAGTCTACTTTTTGCTGACTTGAGGGAGTCTGTGCATTCAAACTGCAGATTCTTGGAATCATCAAAGTCTGGTTTTTGTTGATGATGTTGTTGTCCAGTAAATCAGGATAACTGGTTGCTATTTTGCTAGATGGGATTTTGCTGCTGCTCTTGGAGAAGTATTATAACCAGAAGCATGTTAAAATCATCTGTACCTACAGAGATAAAATAAAGTCAGTCTGGGGAGGATGCACATGAAAGTAGCTGTTAACTGATGTTGCCTTTAATGGTTGAAAGCACATCAGACAACTAAGTAACAAAGTTTGGTAGGTGTTCTTTAAATATGTTTAAGATAAAACAAATAGTTTGAACTGGGACTCCTTATTAAATTTTTTAATTTAAAAACAGCTACTACACTTCAAGTAGCAGACCTAAAGAGAGTGCTGCCATGCTGCTAAGTGTCTGTATTTTGGGAAGCACCAAGTTTGCAAGAAAAGAGACTGGACAGACGATTGAAAAAACATAGGAATTCCCTTCAAATAAATGCCTGAGGTTTTCTGGAAATTGGCTGTTATCAGAAATATTTTCTGTTGTTGAGGTTTTTGGGGTTCCAGCAGTGGTTGATTGTCAGATCCTCTGAGCAGTCTTGCTCATTGTGCAGAACTCATGGAGGTGTGTACATTAGGCACCTTGACATTGTTGAAGGACAGGGACCAAAAAGCACTTGTAATTATTTTGAATTGCTAAAGTTCTTCCCTCCCTTTAATTTAGAAGACAGTGCTATCACAACTTCTGAGTTACAAATGTCCAATGCAGTGATGTGTAAGTTTAAATTTTTGAAACAGGCCAGGAGGTGGCCTTAACATTTTTAAAGGGGTCTCTGACAAAGTGGAATCCTCTCCAGAGTTATATGATGATAGAAGAGGTTGGAAAGTTTAAATAAACAGCTAGTCTGAAGAGTTTATTGTCTGAACTGAAGTTACAGACTTCTCTGGATTCATTAAGTGTTTTTGATCTGTTAGTGTCTACTCATCCAACGTTCAAATTAAGCACCTTTTGTCACTGCAGAAGCTTGCAGTCTGGGAACAAGGTTCAGAAGAAGTAAAGCATGACTGAAGTGCTGGCAGTCAGATTATTGGCCAGTGTTCAGAAGGAGGAAGTCTCTAAACTAAGAATCCACAATCAATAGGGATAGCCTGTATGTGACAGGGACTGGCAAACTGAAAGCTTCTGAACCACGACGGGTGGTGGGAGTTAGAGCTTAAAAGTTACAGCTAAAGATTTCTTTACTCAGACTGAAAAATATCAGTTAAACCTTAGAATGTGTAATCAGCTCATGATTACATGCCTGCTAGATATCTGAACCATATCTGTTGGAATCTGATGGGGTGGCTATTTATGTGCCCTCCCTGTAGGCTCTGAAGCACAGACCTGCTTGAGTCCTCTCCAAAAGAGGCAATAGAATATGGGCCACATGAGCATTTACCTGCTGGTCTGTGACAACTTTTGAAGTAATGCTGAAAGTTGTTGTACCTCACTCACAAAAGAAATGGAGGCCTGGAGAGATCCTTGTCTTGTTTGATGTCCTGACTTAACAGAGTGGCATTTAGGAGAGTGGTGAGTGAAGTCTGAATAGGAGAAATTTTGGACCAAGCCAGTGGAAACCAGAGATTCCTGATATGCTGTGTAAAATAACATTTAGCAATTTGTATAGATAAGCAATTCCATTCATGACTGCAATGGGAGATAGGCTGGTGCAAGAACACTAGTTTCACACAGTTTACAAGCTAGAAATGATAGAATCATAGAATAGTTTGGGTTGGAAGGGACCTTAAAGATCGAGTTCCGACCCCCCTGGGACACCTCCAACTAGATCAGGTTGCTCAGTGCCTTGTCCAGCCTGGTCTTGAACACCTCCAGAGAGGGGGCATCCACAGCCTCTCTGGGCAACCTGTTCCAGTGCTTCACCACCCTCACTGTAAAGAATTTCTTTCTTATGTCAAGTCTAAATCTAACCCCTTCCAATGTACATCCATTGTTTCTAGTCCTCTGGATAGGTTGGTGCGAGAACACTAGTTTCACACAGTTTTTTGACTTTTGAAACACTTCATATATGCTTTCTGCTGTAGCTGAGATGTGGCTGCACAAGGTGACAGTTCTCCTCTGACTTAAATATACAACCAAGATGTCCTGCTTTAAAAAACTGCAGTGAAGCAGTTGTTCTAGCTAACCATGAGCTTGTTATCAGTCTGCAGGAATAACAGCAGTGGAGCTTTAGCTTCCTGTTTGACTATAATGATGAAGCTGCTTCTCCCTTCCCCACATGCCATGGACACTGGAAGGGTGGACCATGGAAGCATTCCACTGATAACAAGTGCCCATTCACTTTGTAAAATGTTCACTGCTAGCCATGACACAAACCATAAAGTAAAATATCCTTCAGCTTCATACCCATAAAATGGTTTTAGTGACCTCCTGGTCTCACATGTAAGAAATCAATGCCAGGTTCATGAATTTGGAAATCATTACCATTCCCTAAAGTCATGATGAAAACTCTAAGGGAAGAGAAGGTGGTGCTCTGCTTGTAATTGAATTAATGGTGAATTATTTAATTTAAAATGACTTTGAGTGAAGCTGTCCATAGACCGTAAATCAATTTTTTAGGCTTGTCCTTTAACACAGAACACAGCCCATCTGTAGATCACTTTTGTGCTGCAATACTAATCCAATAGCACATCAGATAAAGGCATGAGCACTCAGATGAAAGCATCTTCCCAGAGATGCTGAAGAGCTAATGCTCAGGGAATTAAACAACAAATATAGACAGAAGACAATTTTTCACATCATTAGTAATAGACATTTTCTCTATTTTGAGGTTGTAGTCAAATTGTGAGTCTGTATAATTAGGAAGGCATATGCATGGATAAGAAAAAAGTAACTAGAATAAATTAGGTGAAGAAACAAAAATGCAAAAGCAACAGGCTCAATTTAAATAAAATATCCCTGTTCACAGCTTGGCTAATTTACGATGGTAAATTACATGAGAAACATATTATACTGCTTTCTTATGTACTAGAAATTTTTCTTCTGGGGTTTGTTAAATGTTTGTACATTCCTGTACTGCAGCAAACAGGAATATTTAAGAATATGGTGCTGCACTTTCATCATTCCAGTTCCTACCATCCATAATTTATATTTCAGAAACATCTATTGCCTGCCCACTGCACAAATGCAGGGGATGTTTCAAGTCCAGCCTTTAATTAAAATTGAGAAGCTGAGAAAAATCTCCACTATTACGACAATTGAAATATTCCACAGCAAGTAAGATTTTGTGACCTCTTATTTTTATTTATCACTAGCTTTCTTTCCTCAAGAAACAAACCATATTGTTTTCAACTTGAAAAAAAGGCATGGACAAACAATGTTGCATCAGGTTGTCTGTAGAAAGTTGTTCCCAGCCTGGATCCACATCTTCAATAATCACTTGTCTCAGTTTATTCCATGGTGTGCTAAATTCAGATTTGTTGAATTTAAATACTTGTTCAATAATTTTTTTCATTGTTGTTGTTTGTTTCTGAGCTTGGATTTGTATCTGTGCCCCTGAGTCAGTCATTCTTGCTGTCCAGGCTATATAAAAATAGCAGCAAAGGTTGTTTTCCTACTTTTAAAAACAAACATCCCTGGAGGCTTTGTCCTGTGGGTAGTCACGAAGCTGAGCCAGACCCAGGGTGACCTGGAGAAGTTTCATACAAAAAAACCCCAAAATTGACAAAGGATGAGTCTCATTTGATTTTGGTGTGCTTTGATGCTTTTTGGCTTTCTGACATTTTCTGGAACTTTTATTTTTTTCATTTTGCTTGTATTTGACAGAGGTTTCTGACATATTTTTGGATGGTTTCAGCATTTTTTGCATTTTTCAATTTTTAAAATGTTTTCAGTATCATTTAAAGCATTTTGGGGTGTTTTGAGAAGCAATTTTTGACAGGTTTTTGTGCTGTCCAGATTGTGTCCAAGAATAGTACCACTGCACTGTGCTGAAGGCCCTTTTGAGGTTGGATCTTGGGGACACTGCTGAATGCACCATGGGTTATAGGGCTGTGCACTGTCTCTTCTACAGTTCAGCCATGTAGAAAGGAGACCTAAAACACTTGTGTGAGGGAGTGATACTGGATTCTTTGCTAATCAGACAAAATAATGTGGCCTGAGCCTCACAAACTGTATGTGGTTTTGGGTTGAAGCTGCAAGAAGCTTAAAGTGTCCCCATTGTATAAAGTGCTATTGAAGTCCTCTGGCATATAGGGTATGTGGGAAATGAAATGCTTTTCACTGGATTTAGAGAAATCTCATCTCTCATGTGACTCTCAGAAGAGCTCTTTCCCTCCTGTCTTTTAGCAGTCATGGTCTTGTATCTGAGAGGATGCCTAAAATTCTTGGAGAAATGCTGTTCAGTCTCTGAAATGGTCATGCTCTGAGTGCTAACTGAAAGGCAAATGCTTTGGCATGAAGTTTCTTGAGCCACATGAGGAGTTTTGTCCTTGTGAATATGTTCATTTTAAATCTGTTCCTCTTTTAACACTGGTAAGAGAGGAGATGCACTGGTGTGCTCTCATACATGGAATCTATTTGGCTGGGGGCTCTCTGGGATTGTGTGCAATTTCTGTGGCAATCACTGCTTTTTACTGACAAGCTTGGTTTGTCACACTGATAATAGCTTTTATAATTTGTGCTGCAGCAATGCCCAGAGGGTCATAATCTGAGCAGGGACTCTCTGTGCCAGGCACTGCTTAGACATGGTGTAGCTACATTTACAATTAAATTAAGCTGGCTGAAAATGGGAACCTCTCTTGTATGCACAGCAGGAGAGAAGAAAACTGTGAAAGCAGCTGGGATTGCCCATCTCACCAACAGCTCTGCTTTCAGTATCAATACAGCAGTGATCACAAGGGAATTGGGACCTCAGTTGAGGTTGACATTGTTGCTTGAACAAGTTAAAGCATCACAGATAAGAGTTTCTTTAGGACCACAACCTGAGGGCCTGATCTTAAATGTTAACATGCCCAAGAGGAGGTGGCCCAAGGTATTGAATGTTCATGAATGCAAAATGGACAAATGAAAGTCAATTTCTCTGGTATGGAAAAGTGAAGATGAGTGAGAAGATTTTGCAAAAGGAATGAGTAGCAGAGATTGGAGCCCACCACCCAGACCCTCAGCCATGGTGACCCCTGTCAACAGTCCACCTGTAGCCATCAATGTAGGACTGGATGAGATTGCAGTCTCTGGTTCTTGCAGTGCTGTGCTTCAAGGAGAGCACAGCTCCAGTTCCAGGTGTGCTCAGTGACAGCCACTTCCCAGACCCATTTTTCAATGCTGACATGTCATTAATTTCAGCCAGAAAAACCTGCCTTTAATTCCTTCTGAGGAGAGTCTGAAGGCTTGGCTGTCACGTTGTGGAGGGATTGAGGCTGGAGTTAATTTTGATGCTTCAAAGGGACAGTTAGTTCCTGTGGTGTATGTCCAGGCACCATTTCCACTGAAACTACTGGGACTCGAGAACACAGACTGATTTTCCAAATCTTAATTAAATGCACAATGAACTAGAACAGCAAATAGCAGCTGAAGATGATGGAGGTTTATTTTTTCTCTTTTTTTTTTTAATCCATAAATATCTAGATGACAGATAGGAACTGTAGTTCCATAAACACACATGGTGATTCAATGACTACAGGAAACTTTCCTGTTGCATTCTTCAGCTCTGACAACGACTACAAAAATTTATCCACATTCTCAACCATTGTTTTGGAGAGGTGGATGAGCACATTAATAATGCTGAAATTATAGTTAGAATCATTTATGGTCCACTGAGTTTTACCACTGAGTGTTGCATTCATGCCCTAGCAATTTATTTAGCAATGTTTTCCCACCTTGAAACATAATGTATCATCCCAAATCATCTGTTTGAAATGGTTTGGATTGCTCAGTTGGATCTTGCTAGTGTAATTTAACATTTTCATTAGCTCAGTAAAAGAAAGAATTTAAGGTATTTCATGTTTCAAAGGCATAATGTGTGTCAGTGTGGGAATCAGGTAGGAATTACTATTGTTTAATGAATACTTCACGGATCCTGTAAAGTAATTATAGAGTGTAATTAAATTATTTGAAATTCAGTTTCTAACTTTGTTTCCTGAATAGACTTAATTTGATCTTTGGGTAGGGAATAACTATCTTGCAGTTAAGTCCTCTGTAGGCAGAATAGAGAATATGTCATTTGAACATAGGTGGCTTGGGACTTCATGGGTAAGAAAAACGGAGAGCTTCATTGTTTTGATCTATTCTTTGCCTGTGTTTAGCACGGGGAAGTCACATAATTGCTATCAGCTTCTCACTGAATGAGCTTATTTAAAATCTTCAATAAATATATAGCCATTAACAATAGACTTGGAAAAGAAATAATGCTTGTGCTCAGTTTCTCAACAGGAGTTTCCATTTATTACAGTAATGAATGCAAATCCTCCTGCAGAAAATGCAGCATATATAAGAATTCATCCAGAAACCAAATATTTACAGGGTCTAATCAATTAACTCTTACTGAGGCAGACTGATTTGAACCCAGTAAACTCATTATTACTGTAGCAGTTGTGCTTTGTACATTTCTGGCCCTTTTTTAGCCACTCTTTTTGGTAGAATCCAAGTGGAGACTTCAAAAATTCAAATATTTCCAATCCTTTAGTTCAGTCATCTCTATAAATAAGTAAATTATTTTTGTCTTGGATTAAGTCAGACTTTTTTTCTGTTGGCTAGCAGGCCTTCAAACAGTTTTCTCTTGCAGTAACTTCATTATGGTGCCTTTAGAAGGTCCCATTCTGCCAGAGAAAACATCCCCTAAAGCCCAGCAGATCATGCTGGACCTCTGCACTGGTTCTGTGGCTGTCATAAATGACTGTAAAAATTCCCCAGCTCTGTATTTCTCATCTTTTAGGAGAAAAGAAGTCTATTCAGGAAACCTTGAGAAAGACCATAGAAAATTACATGCTTGAAATTACCTAGCCATTGAGTTATCACTGAATTACAGCATATGAATGGCTTTGGAAACAGAATTTAAAGTATGTTCCAATATTTAAAAATTTCCTTCTTTTCCTGCATAAGAGTAAGATTCAGCTCTGAATATAAAGTGTGAGAAAAGCTTCTGAAGCTGAAATCTTGGTTCAGGTCCATTCCTCACTGTGCTTAGCAGTAAATAAAAAGGTTTTCATGGCTGATTTAAACAGTAAGGAGGGCTGAGCCAGTAGCTGAACAGTCAAGGTCTGAGTTTATCACAGGATGTCAGGGAATGAACTATACTTCTGCAGGGGGGAGCCAGCAGCACTCAGTGCCTGGCTCTGTAAGGCATTGGCCAGCCCTTTACTGCAGACTCTGCACCTTCACTTCTAGAAAAAAAGAAGTGCTTTACCAACTTCATTGTAAACATCTCCCCTTTTTAATGGAAAATTAAGTAATTGTGTTTTAAAAGATGATTTTTCTTTTTGTGTGTGAGACTTTCAAGTAGGCAGCCCAAATCAATTTATTATCTTAAAGTTTAAAAAATGTGACTATATTCAAGATAGACCATCAGAGAATGCAACCTGTCAGCTTAATTAAGTTTCTGGAATGCTTCTAGGCAAAATTAATATGTGTGGATGAAAGCCAAACTCAGGCTGACTGAACAGATTTTAGCTTGCACACAACAACTGAGAAACACAGGGACCTTAAAGTACCCAGCTTAGTAATATTAATTACAGTGGTTAGAGAACTGTCTATCCTTTTCATGAGTGCCAATCTGTATTTAGTCTTGTTTATTTTCAAGCCAATATTTTTATCAGAACAATCTTGGAGTTAAATTAAAATTAGAAAATTATTTTCTCATCATTTTCTGCTTCAAACTCTTAATAAAGAGCAGCTGATGGAACCAGAAAGCGACTTCCTCAAATAGCCTAATGTGAAACTGAATTAGTTGCTAATGCAATAAAAGCCTCAGATATTAATGTCCTTTATGAACATGAATTCCTAGCTTGGCATTTATCTCTTCCTAGAAAAGGGTCTCTGCATCAAATTCTTTCTTAGTCTTGTCACTAGACTCTGGAGTCTTTAGCAGGACTTTGTGTAGGCTTCATTCACTTGCTGTGGAGAGGAGAAAACACTTGGTGTCCTGCTGTTTAATTCCCTAGCTCTTTGTGTCTGTGCCTTGCAACAGAGAGAGCTCTGCTGCAGGCCTGTGCTTTATTTTGCAATGTGAAAATGGAAGTAAGTTGACAAAATATTTTTTTTTTTTTAGCTCAGCAAAATCAGAGAACTGACTTTACTGAAACACAGCTCCTGATGCCTGCAGGAGGAAGTCTACCCGAGAAAGAAGGCCAAAATCAGAACATTAGGGGAAAATTCTCACATATGTTACATATTTCCAGCTTGTGCTGTTGATCAGCTCTGGTGAGTAATCTTGGGAGAATACAGCAGATCTGAAAACACACCATTGCACTGCATCATATGCACATGGTGAAGAGAAACTGGTTAACTGATGTCAGTGCAGAACAGGGGCATTCTGGTCTGTTGCATAATAATGAGTTTCTAGGTAAGGTCTAGCGGCCGGAAGATTTTGTGTTGTATGGAAAGATAGGTTTTTTCCACCTCCCCTATTGTTTTGATTTGTTAGCCAATAGCGTTAAGACTATGATGTAAGCAGACGGAAGTGACGTTGCGGACCTGGGCTATATAACGCCATGTCACGAGGGAATAAACGCCATTTTACTGTCCACCATATTGGTGTCTGCATGTAGATGGACTGAGCAGCCTGAAAGGGTGGCTGCCGTGTTGATCCAAGGATCAGGCTGCCACGCTCTTAACTGCAGCACTGGTCTTTTAATTCCTGCCTTGAAGGGAGGTAAACATCCCCATTTTCTCTCCTGTTCTGTGAAATATCTCCTTTTCTCTGAAAGGGGCTTTGATAAAAGCTCCACTTCTCAGTATGAAGTGGCCTAGGGATGCTTGGAATTAGTGTGCTGCAGGGACTGAGCCTCTCCTGGAAAGGTGAAGAGGTCTTTGTGAGTGACACCCCTGTGGCATTTCTCTGGAGTATTTTTGATGATGAAGGTCCATTATCTGAGAAAATTACACTTAGAAAACATCTTGGAACCAGAAATTTTCTCTTCTGATTTTCCTTTTCTTTGTGGCTACTGGTACAAAGTTGATATTTATCAAATTGAAAACAGTGATTCAGCCAGTTTTCTTCTGTTCTTGGTAAGTTTTGAGCTTTAAAATTTAACCACTGACTAAAGGCCTATTCCTGACAGCTCTGTCTTATCAACCAGAAGTGGCAAAGGCTTCTCCAACTAAGCCAGGTAGTTTTAAAGCAGGAGAAAGACTGATCCCTCATGCATTACAGTGCTTGTTTGGATTTCCTAGCAGCTAAGTAATGGGCTCTTAAGCACTCACAGTCTGATAAATACACACAATATAATTACAAACCCTTCCTTTCCTTACAACACTTGGCTGAGAGAATGGATCCAGTTGAACTCTGTGACAACTGAACAAATTTAGTGATGCAAACTTGCTCTGCAGCTGGCGCAGTGAAATTTTGGTCAGATTTATAGCCAAACACTAAAAAGTCTTCTAATAGGTTATGAAGGAACAAAGATATATATTTGCCTTTCAAAGCCTTGTATCACCTTCTGGAGAATGAAAATAATACTTGTTAGATCCCTCTCACTTTTTCTTGGCTTTAGTGTGTCACTTTTAGTGAACAATATAGAAAGGATATCTTTTTCCTAAAGAATTTTATAATGAGACTCCTACTGATTTCAAAAGGAAGGTCCTCTCCCTAAGCTCAGATCAACCAAGTTATGGCAGTATATTGCATACAGAAATTACAAATATGTATAGAAATATAAAACTGAAAATATAAAGCCCACAAAATTATATAATAATGTTAAACATGAGTCTGGTATTTTTATCTCATAATTTCTAATCACATTTCATTAAGATTAATGTTAGCTTATTTCCCTTGTGCTCATGTCACAGTTGGTTTTCAAATCACTGTCTGTTATGAAGCCTGACAATTTTTCATGCAATTACCTTTCAGGAATTAGTATAAGTGAGCAATAAACTATGAGCAAAATAGACAATGGTCTATCTAGAATTGAACATAAAAATGTAGCCTAAATCTTGTTGTTTAGATGTTTTGCTTATTATTTGACATTATTTTAAAACTAGAAAGAACTTTGAATGGGGACTTCACTCGTGATGCTGTATTTCTGGGTTCTTTTTGATTAGTGAATGTTTCATGTGGTGTTTCAAAAATGCATGCATAAAAATATGTAACCTCAAGACATATGAGCAAATTAATTTAGACAAAATGGAACAATTTATCCCTGGGGTAACTGCATGGAAGTTGGTGGCATTAAGCCAGGAGCTGATTTGGACCATCAAATTTTGTGTCATTTGCTTAGAAGTTATTTCCAGTTGGAGCTGGTTTAGCCCAGGCTGGCCTTGTTGAAATCCATTTGGGAGAAGAACTGCCTGCAGATTTTGAGAGACATGGTCTGATCCAGCTCTAGTAATATTCAAGATTACAGCCTTTGTATGGGAGACTTTACTAACTGGTTGAGACAGCTCCACTGTTCTTAATCCTCGTGAATATAAATGGATATAAATACTGGGGAATATATTCTGCAGAGAGAAATAAGCTTCAGGCACAAAAGACAGTTATAAAATATTAGCTGTCTTCATAAGCAAAATGTTCCTCATTTTTTACATACACTATTTGTGGCTGCTCCAGCTCCCTTTGAAGTCAGTTTTGCCTTTGATTTAAAATGGAACTCTATGGGGGACAGACAGTTTTAGCCATCACTGTCTTCATTCTAACACTTCAGTGTCTTCATCACTGTTACTTCATTCTAACAGCTCAGAGCTTCCAGCCCTGGTATCAGTAACTTTGATCAAGCCATGTAACTTTCCTGCATCTATCCATCTCTTAGCACTGACAGCTGCCTTGGAAACTCTGTCCAGCCTGAGAAACTTATATTCAGTTTGCTGCATCTCTTTAATGGTGTGTGTCTGAAAGTTCTGAATTTTAGATGAAGTTTAGATTCACTGCAGTACTTTCAGCCCCAGTAGACCGGAATGATGAAATTCAGAAAAGCCAAACATGATTCTAAATGCACTTATGAGGGGGTTGATAGAGCTCATTGTATCTCTGGAAAGCACTGAGGTTTTTACTGTACCAGAAAAGATTAAATATCACTTACTGCTTGTAAAGTGCTTTGAAGGTGAAATCTTCTATACAAATGGTACATTATTATTTATAATCAGCCTATAGTATGCCTGAAGAAATAATCATGGAAGTTAATAAGGAATTAATTTTCTCTAGGGTTTTTTTTTTTACTTCCCATAAGAAATTAATAGAGAACTACAGACTTAACATAATGGCTCAAAAGACCTATAGGAAGGACATATTTCTCCTTTTAGAGAATTTTATATGAAACTTTCTTAGAGAATCTTGCAAGTTTCATTTCTATGAAATCCCACATAGCTTTATATTTAATATTTATCCTATTTATTAATACATAGAGGACATAATCCAGGGATGTTTTTCATGCACTTGTTGAAATTGTCAGTCCAAAAATTAAAGGCTTATACTCTACATGAGAAATAGCAACATTTGCAGATTTATAAAGTGCAAAATTAGATTTCATTTCACATCTGTGTTCTAGGACATCAATTGCTGCTGCAAGGTGCTTAAAATGCATTTATATGTTGCTAGTTAGCTTAACTTCAGTGTAGAACCTTTGATGCCAGTGGAGCTAAATGTAATTTTGCTTGTCAGCATTGGGCTCATCCATTTCCACAAAGCATAAAAGCAAATATATCAATTTTATTTGTATGCTGTGGTCTCTGTTTTCCTCTGTCTTCTCTTTCTGTGTTTCTGTCTCTATATTTCAATTCCTTGCCTGTATTTTTCCACTTCTCCCACTTGCACACAGGGAAATATTTTACTGCCAAACTGTAATATTGCAATATTATTATTTCTGGAAGAAATATTCAGAGAAACAAAGCAACATGTGGAAGTTACTGAAATAAGAAAAGTGAGAAATCAACTGTTTCAGCAAAGTTTAATCTTCAGAACTGACTTCCTGTTTTCTCTATCTGCCCTTGCCTCTTTAACCAAAACAATCCCAAATTACATCTGAAATTCAAAGAGTTGGCTGAGTAGAGCTGGAAGGAACTATTTGCATTTCTTATGAAGTTAAGAGGGAGTGCTAAGGAGTACTTCATTAATTTCAGTCCTTTGTGAAAAGTCATCAGCCTTGAGACTATTGGTGCAGCAAAGAATTTGAGAAGTACAAATACTGAGAATACTCTGTGGAGAGTTTATCTGGTTTTGTGGATGTGTGGGGGTTTGCTGACACATTTTTTGTTCACATTCAAATTATTTGAACTTTACCCCCCCCACTGACGACCTCCCTAGGGCTGTGGAGCTCAGTCAGCTCCCAAAGGCCTGAGATACAAGAAAAAAGAAAACAAAAATAGTAAAAGCAGCTTTCACTTAGATAAGAATAAGCTGTTAGATATGAGGAATGCATTGTGGAATTTAGAGATTTACTAATCCCAGGATTTTCCAGTTAGTACAAAGAACCCTGTCTCAAAAGGGGGAGAATAAGATCATTACACTTAATTTCAAAAGGCACTTTAGCATTAATGGAATCTGGAAAGAAAGGGATGTGGTGGTTGCAGAAGTCTGTCTGGATTGTAGAAGCATGGGAGTTGTGCTCAGTTTCCCGTACAAGACAAGCTCAATTTGTGGTAGAATGAGACAGTGGGAGCACACCTTCTAACACTAGTTAGCAAAAGCATGTCCAAATCTCCTGTGATGCTTGGGAGTGCAGTGATGGGTTGAGCTGGTGGGCAGTTTGCTGTTGTACCCAGGTGCCAGCTGAAGCAGGGGAAACTTGGGCAACTATGTTTTGAGAAAGACTCTGCATGTCTTCAGGGGCTCACAGGTAGAGGTCAGGAAGGGGCCATTAGTATTTAGAAGGGGCTTTACAATAGGATCAGCTACTGGGAAAAATCATTCCCTCTTTTGCCTCCTCTCACTATGTAAAGCAGTACAACTAAAAGAGCCAGCTTTCCTGCAACTGCTAGAATATGAAATATCTTTATTAAGAGCAATAAAACTAAATACAACACATTTGAAATGGATTTAGAATTCTTTAAGTTTCTATTCTTCAACTTGGGGCCAGTTTTCCAGCTAGGATGTGCTGGCCAAGGAGCTTGGGCTGCAGAGGGGAAGGGTACATACAGTCCATGGACATACAGTGACATTTGCAGAGTGAAAATTCTTGACTTTCAGAAATAATGCTTTTTATTTATATATGTCCACTTAATTTTTGCTTATTTTGATAAGCAATTCAGCATTGCTTTGGGATGTTCCAAACCTTAACCCCATTTGTGTCAAAAAAATTATACTCAAAGAAGTTCCTTCACCAGGTAAAAGTCTTACATTTCCCCATCTCTCCCTGCTTCAGGCTAGCCAGAATTTAATATTCCTTCTTAGAATTGAGATTCAAGGAAACTGAAATTCATTTTTTTTGAGAAGCATCTCTTTGGCCTGTGCTTCTTTTATTCTTGTACTTAAAGTTATTATTTTGTTTACATCATGTTCCTACAATTCCATCAGTCTCATTTCATCTTTCATCTGCGTAATTTCTGGAAGTCTCTCACATGCAAATAGTGAAATGAATGCAAAACAAAACTTGACATGTGCCATTGTTGAAAGGGCTTGTCAGTCAGGAATCCTGTGCCTTTTTTGGAAAAATCTGCAGCACAACAACAATTTTGTAATTTTCAACAGGGAGCGATTTGTCTTTACAGAAGCAGCTGGGAAACCAGATGGAAAGTCTGCGTTTCTTCTTCTTCTTTTTTTTCAGTTTTTATTTTCTTGAACTGAATTCTCTGCTACCAGACTTGGTTCCTTTTCTCAGGAAATAGATGTGGCTGATACATACTCAGCATGAAGTTTGAACAATTCTTCCTCTTTAAGAAATTCCTGTTGTGTTGCAGAGTTGCTGGGTCAATAGGGTGTTTGTTAGCTTTTTGGAGCCAGTATGCATCCCTCATATCCTGTGATAGCCAGGTGGGCACCAAGGATACATGTAGAAAACAAATTAGAGTCAAATTCTGGCTCAAGACAGCTGTCTCGGCATTGACCTTGAGCTTTTTTTTTCAGAGCAGGCTCTCAGTAGAAGCAGAATCTCTCAGATATTTACCTGAAATAAACTTTCTCTGTTCTAACTATTTTTTAGCTTGAAGGATGTACTGAGACTAGTTCCATTTGGTACCTTAAGCTCCCTAACAGAACAGAGGGAACTTCAATTCAAGAGTGTGCTCACTTCAAATAGTTTCCACAGGGCATTTTCCAGCTTCAGAACTAGCACACTGTTCTGGATCTGAGCCATGATTTAAAGTTTCTTTTCCATTTTGATGGCAGCAGTTAAAACTTTCATCTTCCCCCCCTTTTGATATATCTGTGATGATTTGGAAAATGAAAGTACTTACCCTTCCTGACAAAGCCAAATAGTAGCAAAGTCTGCAACACTGAGTGTTTGTGTCTTGCTTGTAGCTTTGGATATTTCTGGCTCTGATATTTCTGACTTGGATTTGCTGAACCTCTGCCTTCAGTTTTAACAAGCTACACATGGAAATGTGCTGTCTCCTGATATGTCTTAAGTACCTTTGCTGTCCTCTGGCCAACTGTACAGTCAAAACAGAGCAAATCTTGCTGCAGAATTTTGAAATTCAATAGTAGTGGAGAAAATAAACTAAGTTACTTATATAATTTTAACTCTTTTCTATTCATAAAGTTCTGGAAGAGACTTACATATTATTGTGGTAGATATTTCCAGTAATCTCTTCTTTAAGGAGCTCCATAGGGAAAACATCTTATCATACAAGTTGGGAGCACATGATTTTACTGATTTCTCTTCAGTCTGCTGACAATTTTTCTGAGCAGAATGTATCATAGCCCTCATTCTTCATAGTGGGGGGTGGTGCCTGTAATTTTGAAGAAATAATATTGAAGACCATCCTCATTTCATATCTTGCAGGGTGTTCATCAGAGCTTGTCTTTCAGACACACTTTGCCTGAGGTATCAATCTTGGAAGTAAATTAATATGCTGTAATATTTATTGTATTTCAATAATGAATTTTAATAATTTTAATTATCATAAGCATAGAAATTCACATGTGCCTTTGCAAGCAATACAATTACCTTCTCTGGTCTTTTAATTGATACTTTGTTAAGCAGTATCTCAACCTTTATAAATTATTCTAAGACCTCTTTATGTTATGTTCTGACATCATCCTGTCACTGACACAAGATTGCTGCCTGTGCAGATGTGAATTCAACTGTGATCAGCAACAGATGGAGCAGATGTGGTCTGATTGTTGTCTGATTTTTGTCTCCATGAAAAGGAATTTGGAAAATCATCCCCTCCATTTTGCTGAGCAGTTTCTAATTCCATCAAAAATATGCTGCTTCTGAGTGATTAGCATAGTGTGCAGACATGTATAGGCACGGCTATGCCAGGTAATTTGTAAAATGAGTGAGCACTTGTGATAAGCACCACTTACTGGAGTAGAGATCTTCTGTTTCCATGGGACAGTGTCACCAGTGAGGCAGGAACATCTGAAAAGTATCAGTGCGCTGCATTTTCCAGTAGAATTTGATGTGAACTTAGAGCAGGGTGAGGAAATATACTGCTGCTCCTGAAAAAAAACATGGCTAGACCCTACTCTTAAAGGAGCCAATACTCTTGGACATTTTCCTTACCAGAAAATTATACAAGAACTCATTTAAACACCATCAAGGACACAACACTGTCAAAAGTCAGAGAGTGACATTTTGTTTTGACTCTTACAGAACCAAAAACCCTACTTGTATATTTCTGGTGGAGACTGCAGCCTTGCCCACTAAAGTCTGTACCCTCTCTGCTCTTACAGGGATCATTGGTGTTTTAGCTGGATGGAAATATGACAGGATAGAAGGGGTCTGGTTGAAGTTTTTTTTTTTTTTTTTTTTTTTTTTGCTGTGTAAGGTGCAGATGGCAGGGCATTTGCCTGCCTTCACTGATTTAAGATGGTGCAATATAGGACTTAGGACTTTCCATTTCTCTGATTTGAAGGCAGAGGGTGAAACAGCAGAGATGCTGTTGTGGTGGTAGTCAGGGCAACTTACCAAATCCTATCTGAATATAAAGAGATACTGACGTATTTGAAGAGAACAATATGTCTTGGCATTGCTCCTTGACCCTTGTTTAAGAGCCAGATGGTAAATGTTCTCTTGCCAGGGTTCTATGTAGAAAGCAGACAAGTTACTTTGCTAAGCAAAGGCAGGGATGTCAGAATCAATAGACTTGGAGAGCTCACACTTCGTGCCTCCCCTGAAGGAGTGAGGGAAGCTGAGGATAGTGGTGAGCTGCAACAAGGCAGCCACACTGAGAGGTGGTTCTTTTCTGCAGGCAGGGCAATTTCTTAATGGCATATCATATGTGCTTCTGCCTTCTGTTTAATGCTTACCAGGAACTGTTAGAAAGTGGATTACAGGGCTGTGGACTGCTTGCCTTCAAATATCTATGAGCTCACGTGGCAAAGGCAGACTAACATGGCTTGTCTCTGGCCATGGGTATGTATCACAGCCTGTCATCCTGCCTGCAGCACTGCTGATTGCTCTTGTTATTTATGCAGGTGCCACAGTTTGAGATATGGAGAGAGATTCAGCCCTATCTGTCTGAACTCAATTTTTTGCACATGCAATCAGTGGCTCTGCTGCAAGGCAGGAAGAAAGTGACACAGGCAGCCTGGCTTGTGGGAGCTTCCTTCTTTTGTTGTTGGAGCAACTGCCCTATGAAGACAGGCTGAAGGAGTTGAGGTTGTTCAGCCTGGAGAAGAGAAGGCTCATGGGAGACCTTATAGTAACTGAGGGGGTCCTACAGAAAGGCAGGGGAAGGATGTGAATTGGAAGGAGGTAGGTTTAGACTTGACATAAGAAAGAAATTCTTTACAGTGATGGTGGTGAAGCACTGGAACAGGTTGCCCAGAGAGGCTGTTGATGCCCCCTCTCTGGAGGTGTTCAAGACCAGGCTGGACAAGGCACTGAGCAGCCTGATCTAGTGGGAGGTGTCCCTTCCAACCCAAACTATTCTATGATTCTATCAAATGGAAACCCAAGACAGGAGGAATAAAGTGTAGAGGCAGATTGGACATCTAACATGGCCAGAGTTCTCTATGTTTTCCCCACTGGTATAAACACAAGACAGATTTATGTTGGCTCAAATTTGAAATTCAACCATCTTCTTGTAAAGAAATTGCAGAGTCACATAAAGGGGAAGAATAATGCATGGAAATGGTTTATGTTTGAAGAGAAATGGGAGAGTATTTAAATGTGATAAATGACTTACAAAACTGTTTTGGGGTGAGAACATTTTAAATCACTTGAATACTTAGAGGGTAATTAAAAAGCTTACAGAACACATTCTTTCAAAGCAACTGTTGTGACTGCAATCCTCCATTACTGGATTTAGAAATATATTTAAACTCAGTTCCTAGCCGTGAAGTACATTTTAACAGCTTATTTAAATATGGAAGCAAATGAGGAGATATACTAGGTACCAGACTCCCAGACATGCAAGTCAGGTTGAGAATAAAACACAGTCTTGCAAATGGGAGAGCAGAATTCATTTTAAAAGATTTACCAACTCATGAAACCAGGCAGAGGGATTTAATTAAAGTGAGAGGAGATGAGAGGCTGTGAGATTAATCTTGGAGGCTGGATTAGTTTATGAATGTTGCCCTTTGTCTATTCGTAGTTGATATTAATTTCTGCATTGTATTCATTTTCCATAGAGATGCACCATGTATTTTTAAGAATTCTCAGAGCTTGGGATAGTTAAATGTCTTTTTATTTCAGTTGGTTCACTTTGTGATTTATTCTGTTAATGGTTTGTAATCATCATCCAAGTCACAAGATAACTGGAGCAACCTCACCAGGCAGCCTTACTAGAACTTTACTTTAGATGAATGTATTTTCAAAATAGACCATTTTTAAAGGTACCTATCAAATGGAGAGAATAACAACCAGCAAATATAAAAGAATGACATCAAAAAAGAGAAAAACAACTATTCATAGAGAAAAAAACTGAGTAATAAACTTCATTAGTTAACCACATGAATAGACAAAAGAAAATTCAGTAACCTAAATGTTAAGAATAAAACTGTGGCTGGATTTATCAGTTGCCTGGAATCTAACCCAATCCTCAGGAATCCAGAAACAGGTTTCCTTGAAAAAAAGTCTTGGATGCATCAAATGTATTTAATATTTCTCCTGGAGTCAAAAGTTATTGTTTGCCCTTGACAATGCAGTTCCATTTTCAGACTAAGGTCAAAATATGACCTTATTTCTTTCAGAAGTTGTTCTTTGTAGTACTCATCACCATTATGATGAAAAACTATTTCAAAGTGTGGCCAGCAGTAGAAGCACTATCTGGATGAAAGTTCTTTTATAGTGGCATGAATGTCTATTCTTTTAGGATTCAGACCTGTTTGAAAGTAGGAAACACTCTAAAAATGTCTAGTGAATGCATGTTTTGTATGTTTTTAAAGAAGAACTTTCTTGTAACCCCAAAGAGTTTTTCATTAAGCTTGTAAGTTTCAGTTAAAAATCTGCTTCATACATGTTATTGTTTGTCCCCCTGTATCTTTTGTTCTCCTTTGAAAATGTTTTTGTTCATATCTTTAATTTAAAAAAGATTAAGTCTAAAGTCTTTTTAGTATTCTTCTCAAACCAGTATTTTTAAAAGCTCCATTTCAATATTTTTCCCCACCTTCTGTAAAATTAGTGTAAAACTTTTCCGAAACAAACACACAAGCAAGATGTTTTCATATAAACATTTGTAAATCCCCTAATTTTTAGAGATTTGGAGAGATTAATAGAGAGGATTAGTGTTTCTATCTCAGTGGGGCTTTGGAAAGCTACACTGTTTGTCATCTTAATCAGTCTCTTCTTGACATCCTGAGTGATGAGATGCATTCTCAGCAACATGGACCTCCATCTTTTATATAGCAGCTAATCTGACCCACCTTGCCAATTTCAGCAATGATTTTCAAGGAGAAAGACTTTGCCCATTATGTAAATGATAGCCATCAAGGTGTTATTTCTATAAAATATGGAGGACCGGTAGGTTCCTTTATTTTGCTGACTTGTTGTCCATGCTGAATGTTCTGGAGCAGTATACAGACAACTGTGAAAATACTACAAAACGAAAGAACTCTGTCAGAATGCTTTAAAGCAGTTCAATCACTCTCTTATTCTTTTGTAGTAACTCCCACTTAATTATCTTTTCTTGTTTTGTGTGGTAATGTGCCTCCAGAGGACAACATGTTCTAGGTGTACTGGCAGGGTTGGGAATTAATAAATTAAGCCCAGAAGTTATTGGAAAACAGCAAGAGAGAAAGAGCTGGAGATAATACAGGTAGTAACTTATCTACTGCCTAAAGAGCCAGAAAAGCAGTATGAGACCCATGTTTATACAGCAAACAGAACTTTTAGACTAACAGTAGATGCATCATGCTTTACCAAATCTTTCAGAATATGCTGATTTCTTATGTGCAGTATTCATCTTGTATTTTTTTATTAACAATTTCATTGCTTGCCAAGGACTTAAGATCCACAGATCTGTTCCTTGATGGAGTATTTCCAGATGGTGCTCTGAATTTGTGCATTTTTGTATTCTGTGTTGTCACAGTGAAGCAGAAGGCAAAGATGGGTTTCTGAGACTAGTGTGTTAATTTTTCAGTACTGCTGGTTACATTTCCAACATAGTTAAAAATACTAGAGCTTATGCTACCCTATTTGTGTGAATATGCACAGTAGTTATCATCATTTCTCAAAGTCAAGGAGAGCTCATGTCTGTTTGATGTTTTCCATTCTTCTACCATCACCGGCTTTACCAGGGTGAATTAGCTTAAAGTAATGGAGCTCAGGTTCCTGTTAAAGCCAGTCTTGTTGACATATAAATACATACATCAGAATATGATAGAAATTGACCTTCTCTAATATTTTGTTGTTGGCACAGCACAGTGAAGAATATCACTATTTGTTAGACTCCATTAGCAAACTTCTCAGTGACTGGTAATGTTGAAATGTAATAAATAGGAGCAGGAATATTCTTCTCTTCCTGTAATTTTTTCCTTTCTGTTTCATGCTTTTACTTCATTGGCTTTATGCTTAGCAATGCCCAACAAAGGTTTTAAAGCATAAAGATGTTGATTTTAATGGAATATTGATAAAGCATTAGGATAAGTAATGAATTTTATATGAAAACCTCCACTCTGGCATGGCAGTGTAGTTGGAATGAATATTATTTAGCTGGGACAGAGGTTGTACCGTAAAGCTACTCTGCTTCAATAGCTACCAAAGTTCCTGCCATTTCCTCAAATGATCTGTTTCCAGTGGACATGAGAAGCACTACTTAGTGAGATAGTCCACACTCTCTGACTTCCATTTCATGCTTCACTGTTTTACTGTTATGCACGCACTTAAAGTGCTTGCTACCACTCAGATGGTGGGATAGTATAAAAGTAGCTGTTAAAGATGATTTCACTGAAAGTCTGCGTGCTCTTCACCAAGAATATTACGTGTCAGTTGACTGCAAGTGATCAAAGATGTGCTATGCCTGCATTTTATTTTATTTTTCCTAGATCTAAAAGGAGATTAGACAGTATTTGAGTTTACCAACTCTCTGCAAGTGGGCTTTTGTCATACATGAGACTCTTTGTTGCTTAGTTGGCCATCAAATAAGGCCAAACAAGGCCCTCAGGTTTCACAGCAGTCAGATGTACTGCTTTTGGGCAACTCCACAGGGTGGGTGCGGACTGTGACTTCCTGGAGCAGTGCTGATGTGCAAGCAGATGGGACAGAGGAAACTTGTAAGTAACAGCAAAAAGAATTTTGTTAGAGTAAATCATATGTTTGGGGAAAAAAAAAATTATTTGATGTATTAATTATAAACACGAACCTTCTAAGCAAGGTTAAGGACAGTTCTTTGAAGTTTGACTGGATTTGTGTTTCTGGGCTTAGGTAACTAAGTGTCCAGGTAAATATTTTGGAATTTTAAACTTGCAAGTCTGTCAAACTGTATTCTCTCTGTATAAGACATGAAGCCAGTTCTCTTGTTTGCCTTTAAATCTCTTTGCTCCAGCACCAGAAATGATCCCTTACTGCTAGCCAAGAAGCACAGTTGGCATAAGTTTTCTTTTCATAAAGAGGATGGTTCTGCTTCATTGTATTTTGAGAACTGTCATTCCTCAGCCATTTTGTTGAAGATTAGAGAATGAGGCAAGTAATATCAAACATCTTTAAAATCCTTAAGACTGAGGCATGAGAGACCATGATGTGAAGACTGGTATAAATTAATTAATGGTAATGATTTCACTTGTCTGTCTGTACTTGGGAAAATTTTGCTGCTTTAGTAGTAAGAAACTATGCTAGCAGAAGTCTACATTCAGAAAAAATAGTAGCTACTGTACTAGTAAAAACACACACATGCTAAAATCTTAACTGGAGTGCTCAAGAGCTAGTGTGACTAACAGGTATTGTATATAACTTGAATATCAGGCACAGAAAGAAAAAGAAATATTCCTCTACCTTATGTGTTTGTATTCTCTGGCTCTGAAGCAGTGTCAGCTTGACTAGATCTGGTAAAGAGCAGAAAGAAAAAAGAAAATAGCAATCCTTGAGAATGCAGAGAATAAAAATGGTACTGTTTTAACTGATGTATCTGGCAGCAAGAATACTTTGTTTCTCCTCTGCTGTAAAGCTATTACAACTGCTGTCTTTTGTCTAGGGATTTATTTTGAATTCACTTTGGTGTACTGTACAGGCTATAAAAGGCCAAGTTTTCAGTGAATTTGAGCCTCTGCACCCAGCAGAAACACAAATGCTGAGCACCAAGCAAATAATGAATCTCACAATTAATATTAGAAATCATTTTGCACCATATTAATCAATTCTATAATCTTGGAGTTCTTGGGAATCATGGCCAGGAGCTTCTCAGGATGCAAAATGGGAAAACAGAATATTTTCAAATCATAATTTCCTAAACACTAGTACTTCTTCAGGACCTCATTTGCTATGGTTTTATGCAAAAAGAGGGATGTGGAAGTGGATGTGAGTGTGTATCTAGTACAGATATTTACCCTGGGCATTGTTAATGCTATTTAAATGTAATTTGTATAATGATCACCTTTTAGTGTTTAAGTTTGTCCCTCTACATCCATCCTTCCATTTATCTATTTATTTTAATAAATAATAAATAGTTTTGAAAACATCTAGACTCTGGTACATTTAGGAGCATAGAGGAAATGTGTGGTTGCTATCTTGTGTGATGCAGTAGCTGTAATGAGATCATCTCTTGGACATCTATCATCCCACATGCTTGAACAGGCTCACTCACACTTAATGCAGCAGCCTTTTATTGCATGAAAGTGTTATACATTGGCTTGAGTTTAGACAGTGTAATAGGAATATGGTCACAATAAAGGCAGTAGTTCTAATTCTAGGCAGGTAGTTCATAGGGTTGTTTAAATATTCATTATGTGTGAGCCTAAAATGTCAGTACATACTCTTAAAATTTCACTACCCAGGTTTTCAGCATCTTAATTAAAATAACTATATGCAGTAGCTGATATTGTCTCTTCCTATACTTAACATATTCTTACATTATGGCTGCAGTAATCTAGATCAGGCTATAAGGAAAGTGAATGAGTTTTATTGCTACCTGACAGCATTTTGTAAAACCTGCATTACTGCTGGATGAGGAATGTCTGGCAGTGAAGCTTTTCTTCTTCCTTGGGAATGTTATGCACTTCCTTTAGTAATTTTTCTTATTGCTATTAGCTTTTAAGGACACTGTCTCAAAAAAAGAGCATTACATTTAACATTTACTGATAACAGTGAAAAAGATGTAGAGGAAAAAAAATATTTTGTTACTGTTAACTCTGCATTCTCTTCACATTGATGCAGGAGACAAGAAAACCAAAATGTACATGTATGAAATGTCTCATCCCTGCCAGGCAAAGAATGGTGCTTTGTAATATCACAAAGGACCATCACTGTCTTGACAGCAATTTGAAGATTTTCCTCTGGGATGACTACATTTCAAAATAAACTCAAAGCATTGTAAACTTGAAAAAGAGCCTCAGAGACATGGTCCATGACAAAGCGAGTTCCTTCTGGCAACCACAAGCAATTTTTGAGGGAGCTGAGGACGTGCCATGCCATCTTAAGGGAGTATTAACATTTCTATTGGATGCTATAGAAAAAGAGGGTGAAATAACATGTGAAGGACAGTACTGCTATCTTTAAAATCTATTTCAGAAAGACAATATTGTTCCAAAATCTTCTTGGTAACTCTGAAAATGTTTGTCTTTTGATTACCTCAGACAAAATTATTTTTCAACAGTATCTCAGATTGCCATCCAGGCAAGTCCTGAGCTGCTTGGAGCACATAAAGCACTTTTTACATCTCACTTGGTTCTGAATGACCTGCCCTGGGACTGTGCAATTGCAGTGTGGGTCTTGGTCAAATTGGTCAAATCTAGCTTCTAAGGAGTTGGCTGTTATCTTGCAAGGGTTGAATGGTGGCATCTAACTCTAACTCACAGTGTATTTGCACCCTACATCCTCCTTTGGTTGCAGCCAAAACCTTTAAGTATACATGAGGAACAAGTGCTCCCATCTGTTGTAAACCAAAACAATTTTTTATGCCGTAAATAACTGTGTGTTTTTCCCTTTGATTTAGATCTCTGGATACTTTAAAAATTAGTCAGATACATTTGATTTTCTGGGGTTTTTTATTTGTTTATTTTTAAGTACAAA
Source organism: Turnix velox (assembly GCA_013400935.1). NCBI lineage: Eukaryota > Metazoa > Chordata > Aves > Charadriiformes > Turnicidae > Turnix > Turnix velox. The sequence continues at coordinate 89,742 of VZTY01015362.1, forward strand.
AGATAGCTGAAGTAGGATTTTGAGCCATGTGAATGCTTTTTAATGTCTGTCTTCTCAAACCACTACTCCTCCTTGTTGAGTCCATTCAGCAAAGCACCTCCTCTGGATTTGCACCCCTCCAGATTATCCAAATTTTTCCCCGAGAAGAAAGAGAGCAAGGGATATGATTTACTTTAGAATGTCTTCAAACTGGTGAATTATGTCCATGGCTGTCTAAGTGATTTTCCATGCTGTAGATTAGAGTAATTCCAAATGTTGCCCACTGAACTCCTTTGCTGTGGTCATAGGTGACATCTATATTTTTCTGATTTGTTTTTATATGTGAGACACATTACCGTGCCTGCTTAATGATCTCAGGAAAAAAAAAAATTAGCTTAAAAAAGAACAATTCTGGAGCAAACCAAACCTTAGCAGCCTTCTACTGCTGCTGCAGCATGCTGCAGATGTCCAGCAGACAGCAGTGTTGGTCCCTGCTGCTGGAAGAATTACTAACAGATCTGTGCAAATCTGCTGACAGTTCTTTCAGTCTGTTAAAATTCACTATTGTTGTTTAAGAAGCTAAATACAAATTTGGGTTCAATCACAATGCTTCTGTATTTTTCCCATTTTCTTTACATTTACTTTGCTATGAATACTCCGTTGTTGTATCCAACTGTGAATTCTGATACGGCTAAAATTCCAAGTTAGATAACAGCAATAAGGAGGTAGCTTTTATTAAAATATAATCATGAAACTAGAACAGGGCACAGAGCCAATGAAGTGTCATTTTATTCAGCTGATGACTAGCCAAAAAACCCCAGTGGCTTGAGAGGTATGAACTGCCCATTCATCTCAATGGAGAAGTCTATCTAAGAATCTGTTAAGCAGCAATGATTTAATGTATTTGCTCCTCTTAACCACCTTCCTTTTATCATCCAGAGGACTTTGTTTTCTGTGCCTCAGCCTGTGCTGTTCAAGGAGTTTGCTGTCAGAGCATTCTTTGGCCACTAGAACAAGCCCAATCCCAGTGGGCTGGATCCATCTTGTTTTGGCAAGAGGGAATGAATGAAATTGGGTGTCCCTCATGGGTGAGGTCAAAAGAGGAAAGATTTTTCTTTTTCCCCCACATTCTGGGGACAGCAGGCAGAGATGCATGTGTCTGAGTGGCAAAGAAGCATAAATCTGATTCTTCACCTCTCCTCTCTGAGTGACAGAACTATGTGACACTTAGTGATGGCTGATTTATTAACTGGGTTTGACCTGTGTTTATTGAGTTAGCACAAGCAAAATCACATCTGCCAGCTTCTGCCACTTTGGATGAAAGTTAATGTTTTAATGCAGGTACCTTAACAATGAACATCCTGAGTCTTTCAGTTTCAAGACATGTCCATTCCTTCAAATTACACTGTTTCTTATCATACATGAATAGCTTTTGCCTAAAGTTTATTTAAATATATTCTTTCACAAATGGGATATCTAGTTCTATATATAGAGAGATATGCAGTCTGGTACAGAAACAAAGCTGTTGATAGCAAGCAGGAGAAAGATTTACAATCCAAATGAACATGTAAAACATGTTGTGCTGTTGTGGTAACTGAGCACTGGAGGCACATCATGTGTGACTGAACAGCAGAGGATTAAAACCTGAGAAAATTCTAAATGGTGCTGATATACAAAAAGGTTCCTAGAGGGCAAAGGCTCAAACAGATTCATTCCATGGAAAATACATTCTGTGTCCAGACCCTTGAAAAACAGGGTCTTTAATTTATTAATCAATATGACTTAAATAGTTTTTTTGTTTATGACAGCACCCAAAATGTTTAGGCTTTGCTCAGCCATATGGAGGCCTAGTATTTAAAAACATCATAGGTTCCACATGGAAGGAGGAAAGTACAAGGAAAATCAGGCAAACACCAAACACAGAAACATGTGAGAAGGATAACCATTTATATAAATGTAGTAAGTATGAGAGCTTTTCAACCTGTGTAGTAGAAGCTGGGATTTGTTTGTTCTTCCCTCAGTAATATTAGAAATTCCATTTATAGAATCAAAAAAAAACACCAAAATAAACTAGTCCTGTATTGTTACACAGGAAAATTTAAAACCTCTTCATTTTGGTTCCTAGAGTTGCAGAGAAATGAAAAGCATTTATTTCAAGAGCAATATACTTTCTGAGCTTTAGATAGATCTCTTTTTTTTTTTTTTTTGAGAGTTTAACTGAAAGGAGAATTTGTCAGAAGTCCTTTCATGTTTAAATATTGAAGAATCAAACCCACCTCTCATCCTCTAGTGTCTACCCAGTGATTAATATTTTGTTGTAAAGTACTGAGTGTTCAACTTCTGTGTTACAGTGCCATTACTTTTCCTTTATTGCCAAATCCGTGCTTCTCTGAATATATCTGAAGCTTTCAGGTGTCCAGTGTCATGTTTTTCATGTGATTAATCTATCACTTTTACATAAAGACTGACTAAGGTTGCTATATCTCATTTCAAGTGTTTAAATGTTTCATTTAAATTCAAATGTGAGGGGATTTATGTTAAATGAAAAGAGATACCCAGGGTACAAGGTAAAGAGGAAAACACAAGGATGACGGGAGGTGCAGCGCTGCACAGTCAGAATGAAAAACAGGCAGGGAAACAGAACTCAGAAAGGTTAAGGTAAAGGCCAAGAACACATTGCAGATACTTGTCCTGTCTACCAGAATGTTTTCTTAAACTTGAAAAAGGTATGAGTGCATTTAAAGCAAATCCCTTTAGAAAATCCAGAGTTCAAAGCACGAGAGACGAGCTCTGTCACGAATTGGAGCTTTGTAATAAAACATAATGGGTTAGGTTTTTTTCTTTAAAAAACAGAACATCCTCCTTCTCAAGGCTCACTTGTATCCCACTAACACTGGAGATGGCTGGCTCTCACTTCACAATGGGCTTTGGCCATGGAGAAAAATCTTTAGCCAAGATTTCTGGAACTATGTCTGCTTCTTTGTGTCACAGTGACCAAAACTTGTCAGGCTTTGTCTCCTTACAGACAAAGATGTATTTTTACTTTTTCATTTATGCATTTTTACTTTTTTATTTATGCATTTTAAGGTGAGATTGACCTTTTTTTGCAACATTGCATAAGTTTGCTCCCTGTTTACATGACTTTTTGGATTTAATTTTTGTTGGGCCACTCAGATATTTTAATTAGATAATTAGACAGTGTATCACATGTATTCCAGCTTGTGTCAATGAACTCCAAATCTCCTATTGTCATGTTTGTGACTATTAATACATTATATTGTAATTAGCAATGAACTACTCTCTGCAGAGGGTACAGATGTGATGTGCCTGAAAAAAAATCTGATTAGTTTCAAGTTCTATCCCTTGACCAGAAAACACATGTTGTTTTGTTGAGTTGTCAGAATTTCTAGATAGTTTAATTTATTTTCTTAGAGATATCTCTAAGTTGTATCTGCATTTGTTCTTATGGCTTAGTTTCTGCACAGATCTGTAATGCATTTATATGGGTCTTATTGAGAGCAAGAAATATTAATACCAGAGCCAGTGGAATATGCAATGCCTACGTGCAAAATAGTGACTCATAGCACTCAAGCAAAGGTTGGAATATGTTTGAATGAGGAAGGTTGTGAAGGGGGTGTAGTGATGTGAGAGATCGTAATTCTCCAGGATAGTGGATTCTGTGAACTGGAGAATGGATATATTCATGGTTAAAATAAGAACCATGTTACCCTCAGTGCTACAATAAGGTTTCACATAAACCTTATAATAAAATTATGCTTGTAGGAGGATTTTGGAATAATTTAGGGCATAATGTATGTAAAACATACTTAATTAAGGTTAAAATGTGTATGTGAGATGATAAATGCGGATCCTGTATGATGAGAGGGAAGGGAGAAGGTACACTGTCAGGACAAAAAAGTATAAAGAAGGAAAAGCAACATGGCCAAATACTAAAATGAATAATGTAATGTCTTGAAGAAGCCAAGAAAGTGAGAAAAATCAATGAAAGGGCTCTCAAAAGTCGATAGTGGCATCATATTTCTTTCAATTCAGATGGAGAAAAAAAAAAGAGTTTGAAATTGCAGCAAACAATTCCAGCAAGTGTTTGTTGGAATGGTGCAGTATTTATAGAAACCCAGGTGTAGGATGATAAAAGGATCTTTTCAAAAAGAAACCTTTAAATAAAATCCTCCATGACCTCTTTAGATGGATGGGGAAACAGAGTACTAGAGTGAGAAACTTGCACAGGATTCCTAGAAACATAAATGGAAGAGCAGAGAGCACAGGGACTGTTACTTGCCTTGGACCTTGTCTTCAATAGCTTGCCAGCCCCTGGCCATCTGAGAGCAGAACAATTCAGACTAAAGACTTAAAATTGTTGAGATGAGGCTTTTTTACACATCTCTACATACTAGAGATCCCAACATTCTAATGATATTTTTGACACAGGAGTGTTTCTTTTACCTTCTCCTGGGGCATGTGGTGATTGATGGCTTCTGTTGACAGCACGCTGGAATAACTGGATTAAGAAGCTGAGCCACTGTACTTCTTCTCATGTTCCATTGAATAAATATTTCCATAGTCTGCCCAAGGTATAGCTCCAACTGGTTCCACCTGACATTTTGAAACATGCTTCATTTAATGTGTTTAGTATAGATTTAAAAACATAAAGCCAAAAGCAGAAGTGAGACTAAACTGGTGTGTAATTCACACCTTCTGCCACGTAGGCTGTGCCCTTCAGCTCTGAGCTGATTCTGATGTGTAGAATTTGAACTTCTGTGCTTTATGCATTACAGTGTGTTGAGAAACGTAAATGCTGCTTGAAAATGTGCACAAATCAAAGCAAGCTGGAAATTACCTAAGACAACCAAGTAAACACTGGTATCACTGGGGTTATTTTAACTTCCCTGCTTGTTTATTTGAAAAACCAATATCCCTCACTGTATTCAAATCAGTTTGCCTAAAGCCTGCATTCGGGGATAATGCATTGAAAAATAAACAATTTTTAGAGTGATTTGATGATTTCATGGCTCTTCTGCTTTATTTGCTGAAAAGTAAATTAAAAAATATTCATTTGTGTGCTCCCTGAGTTTTAACTGCATTCCATGGCCTGTCTCTGTTCAGAACTAAATTATGGCACAAATATACATTAAAAATATCAATGTTTATGTAGCATTCTTCATTCAGAAGGATGCAGAAGTACAGAATAACCTTGAAAAATTATAATCCAAAGTACATCAAGGCATACTTTCCCCCATCATTGAAATGCAGGTGGGATGCTGGACTTGATAGAGCAATCATCTGCTCTGATATGGTGTATCCTGAGTCCCTCTGTTATCTTGGACTATCTGTATGGAATTGGAAATGATGTGTTGTACCTTGTATGTAACTTTTTATTTGGGGTTGTTAAATATAAATATTGCAAAGCCATTTCTATTGTAAGCTTTCTATACTATAATAATTTCCTCTGCCTGACTAGAATATTAAGAGTTTGGCTGGAAGTATTAGAGGTTATTTGCAGTTGCTGGACAAGCTACAGGCAATGCTGACCTTCATTTAGCAATTCCTCCTTCAGCCACAAGCATAGACCTGTGAAGTGTAAATAGATTGAGAACTGTCTGTCACCTCTCTCTGAAGTAAAATGTTTGTTAGGTTGCTGTCTTTAGACAAAACAACCTCTCATTTTACTGGATCTTAGAATTAGGTCTCTGGTGTGAATCTGAAGTGTTCTTGCTAATACATGTTTCACCAGACCAATGACACCATGAACATCTTGCAGTTCCTGTATGGATCAGTATGGGACTTTGTCCAAGTCCTGAGAAGATTATAATCCAAATAGATTAGGCACTCAAGTAAATAAATGAGTATTTAGACAGGTTGCACACAAATTCTATGTTAAATAATTGCTCTTGATACTTCTTAATAGTTCACTTGCTTCTGTTTTTCCATAACCGCTATGAGACTGGCAAAGTTAACAGTTAACTTTTCCTGTGCTTACTCTGAGAAAAATGAATGCAAGAGAAATTAAAATTATTAAAACAGACATCAATTACAGACATTGTCAACTCATTCTATTTAGACATCAGTCATCTCTTCCAAGGATGTCAAGATGGTATGCATTGGGTGATGAGTAATACCTCATCATTTTCCTCTCTTTCCATGAAGCTTCCTTTGGGTGAAAAAAGCTGAGGTAGAAATCACAGAGTTCAAAAGGATGCTTACACCCTTCCTGAGGGCTTGACCTGCCCCTTTGGTGAGTAACCTCTCTGTGGTATACCTGAGCCCTAAGGGTTTATACATGCTAATAAACAAATAGAAAAATGAAGAGAAACTCTGTGTGTGCACTGAGGAACTCTGTGTTTTCCTGGGGGCAGTGAGATAGAGGAGCAGTGTTTTATTGCAATTGCTCCCTGTGGGACTTATTCAGAAAGGTGCTGTGTGCTTGGGATTCTCAGCATGTCTAGGTTTTACCAAACTGTCTGTGGTTTCATTTAGTCAAGGGTATTTCTAAATTCAGTTTTATGTAGCTTCAGTTTCACTAATGGTGTTAGAGATGACTTGGGACCAAGGAAGTGGTCTGGGAGTCCCAGTTTTGGATTTAGTTCTTTGTTCTGCTGAATCACTCTTTCTGACCCTGGGCAAGACTTCTCACCTCCTGTCTCAGCTTTATCCCACTTGACTTCTGATATTTAATGAGACATGAAGTAGTCATGCTGCTGCCTAGAGCTTCCTGAATAGTTAATGGGCAAAGTGTGGCATTTCTGCATAGCTCTACCAGCCTCTTTCCCTTGAATATACAAAAAGCTTCAAGCTTCTCTATCTTCTTATCTGAGGCATTTCTATTAGTTTGACTGTGCTTAGATGGGATGAAACTACTGAATTCCTTGTCTTTGCTACTGTCTTTTTATCTTCTTTTTTCCCTCTTTGTTATTCTCCTACCAAGTATTATCTCCAGCAGTATAGGTTTATACAAATGCAGCCTTGATTTCAGAAACACTTTACTAGGACCCTATAAGTGCTGTAACAATACAAATCCTAACAGAACCTCTCAACATTTCTTTTGCTTCATCAATGAGAATATGTTTACTCTGCTGAAGTATGGGACTATGTTTTTTGTTTTACTTCAGGGGAAGCTTTTAGTTACGATTTAGGAATCAAATGTGACACCTGATTTCCAGGTTAAGGTCAATGTCTACCCCTGGGAGAACTTTGAGTAATAGGAATGACTGGCACATGCATTCCATGAAAGTGATCCTGTTGCATGGGTATTCCTTCCTTCCCTGTCCAGTAGCCTTTGATCTCTCCTCAGAGTGAACCTCTGCTCCTGCTGCAGGTTAATTTTGGTCACTGGGTGCTGACTGCTCAAAAGACCTAATGCCTGAGAGTATATTGGTGGCCACTCTACACATGCTTTGCTCTTATGGGAATATGTCAAATAGGTGAAGTGATCTCTGTAGAATTCACCATTTTGCTGAATTTCCCATCATTTGATATTTCCATGTTCCTTCCCAATGTGTAAATTAAGAGCTTTATCACCTGGAATTGCAACAGACAGTTCATCATTCTGTGTGTATCCTGTTCCCCCCATTCTAGCCAGGTATTAGTGCTTTACTTTTCAGAGTTCTGCCTCTGAAATGTCATAATTTATTTTTAACTGGCTCAGTTGTATTAGTTTTTTTCTTTATCAATTTAAGTACAAGAATCCCTGTAATTTCCCCTCTTTCTATCATGCCCAAGAGTTCAAAAACCCAATAGAAATTTCCAACACTTAGGCTGAGACAACAAACTATTTCCTTTTCACACATCACCATCCTACAACGAAATGATCCAAACTGAGTGATTCTAAATGTTTCATTATTTCCACCTTACATTGAACATTTTTCCTAGTTTTTGTGAGGAGAGTGTAATTCCACAGCTCTCTGAATGCAGTAAATGACAATTGAGCCTGCACCTTTTGTATTCAGACAAGGCAGACTTCTAGGCTCTGTCACCAGGAATAAATAACATGGTGGCTTTTTTGTAGACTGACTCAGAAAAATTGTCTTATTTTAAGACAAAGGAGAATGACAACTATTGCTCTCAGAAGGAAAGCTTAATCAAAGCCTAATTCCCTCTTTTAATTAAGTCTTCAAAAATTGATACATGACACATTCAAGCATGGAATTTTAAATTTAATTAATTTCCTAAGAACTAAAATTCTAACTCAGATTAGAAAAAGTACAGTATGCCAAGCATAACTTCCAGAACTATGCCATGAATTCTCTGCCTGTGGTGCTGTAAGAGCCACATAAGCCCTGGAAGTTTGGAAGTACAACAGCAGGAGCAAAATATGATCTTGTGAATGCCAGGCTGGTTCTTCTTACATTCTCTTGCAAATGGAGGTGGGGCTTGGGGGGGAGTTCTGGAATGGGACCTGGATTTATTGTATAATGTTGAATTCTGTTTGAAAAAGAGGTTCATACTTGTGTCATCATTCTTGTGTCAGCAGAATGGACTTCAGTAAAAATAATTCTCATTGACATAGGTGAAACAAAGTGCATGTTTTACCCCTACAGCTCTGGTGCTTGCTGCCCCCATCCTTGCTGTCTGTTCAAGTATCAAGAAATAATCAAAGGTACAAATAATATGGTATAAATTAAATGTTAACATGTCCTGCTCAGGAGTGTTGTTGCCTGACTGTCTTGAAGAGCTCTTCATCTGCTCTCAAACACTTTCCATCCTGTTTTGTATTTTGGTGCCTGTCGGACTATGACAGTACAAGGAAAAAAGTGGTGGAGAGACTTAAACCAGGCTTCCAGACTGTGATTTTGACTTTCTTGTGAAGAGCTTTATGAATAAACTTAGTCCTTGTAAGATAAAGATTGAATCTTTTGAATTGAAGGATGATGAATGGGGTCATGATGAAACTGTATGCATCAGAAAGAGTAATTTAGAAGCACTTTTAGCTCACCTGTCCTCAGTTTATTAACTTTTTTTACCTTTTTCACCAGCTGGCGATTACCAAATTAACAACTCCCAGTGCTGATATTACTCAATTCCCCAGAGCTAATGGAGACTTGTCACAAATGAAGTGTGTGGGGAAAACATTTGGGATTGTACTGTTACAAAGACCTTGATAACAAATAAATAGTTTCATTAGAAAATCTGATAGAACCACCAACAGTTGGCTTGAGAAATTTCTTTCTTCTAGATTCTGGCAAATTTCAAACTAATTTTGTTTCTTTTGAGAATGCCTGCAATGTCTACTGTTTCCTTGAAACATGAGGTTTTCTATATTGCTTAGATACAGAGATAAAATGTAATATTTATATTTGGCTTTCATAATACATTCCAGGGAAGGAATGTGCTGTGCCTTGAGCTCAGTAAGAATAATCATTCTCTGATGATCAGATAACAGGTGCATATTTTCACCAGAACTCTTTCAGGGATGTGTTACCTTACACACAGCTTTGAAAAGTTTCTGCTTTAGAACCAGGTGTACAGATGGTTTGCAGTGCTGAAATGAAGCAGAATGCTCTCCCAGAGTTTCTCAGGGATGATTATTGAGCTGTAGTTTGTTCTTAAATAAGATAAGTAAATGCATTTGGGTCACAATATGTTGGAATGAAGAATCAGATGCTTTACATAAAGCATTGTTTGCTTGTTGTTCTCTCACACCTGTTTGTACACTTGTCTCACTCTTTCTGATTTCTGGACTTCTGTTTCTTGAATTACAGACAATTGAGTATCTCTGACTTTATCAGCTCCTTTCAGAAGAGATAATTGGTGTTTTGGTACTATATCCTCTTAGTAATAGCAGATTTTGTTAAATTTTGATTGAGTGGTATTTTCCAGTTCTGGTGATCCCTTTCAGTTGAAATAATCCTTCGTATTTTGAGGATGTCGAATAAAGCTCTATGCTGTTCATCTTCTTGAAAACACTAAAATGACTTCCATTTGATAGAGGAGAATAGACCAGTTTTACTGAAAGGCACAAAAATACTATTTCTTGAGGCATATTTGCATGTGGCTATAGTCAGATCAAAGGGTGTTTCTGGTAAGCTTTCTGGTCAAGTACTGCTTGTATGCTGCTGGCATCTGCCCTCATTCTTTTTAAGAGCAGCAGTTGGTGTAAGCTGATGGCCACAATTAGATAATGTTGCTGTCGCCAGAGCAGATGCTGTGCTTGAAGTTTCTGCCACTGCTGGTGAGTGAGGAGAGCTGAGCTGCAAGTATCTTGAGATCAGTCTCTGAGAAGAGATTAGATTCTGTGCAGCCATCTCAGTACTACAATTCACTCACTGTTTTTTAGTTCTTCCCATTAGGCTGATCTTTTTGTGGGGAGAACTGTCATTTCAGTTTGTGTAGTCATTTCTTTTTGTGGGGAGAACTGTCTGATTTTGGTTTTGAGTCATCTGAGCATCAGAAGCAAAGCTTTGTTGTAATTAGCTGATTGCTGAAAACTAAATGCCAGCTTGGAATCTTAGCCCATGCTTTTGTTCACTTGAATTCTGCACAGCTCATAGGCTTTTATTTGCACTACTGAGGAATGAAACAGGAGTGATGCTCAGACTTGAACCCTTAGTGCTAACCTGAGTCTATGTTTTCAGACCTCTGGCCTCTCATACAAGAGTCAGCAGATTTACTTTCTTCTGTCACACCTAGACCTGAGATTCTTCACGTATAGTGGACTAGGCAGGCAAATATGATGTGTTTGCTATTTTATTCTCATTTAGGAACAATTGTCAGTATTGTAAGAAGCTGAAATACAGCAGAAATGTTTCACCATTCCATCTCACTTAGCTGGGGTCTCTGCAAAAGGAATATATTTTCTTTTTCCATCCTAAAATAATTCTGATTCTTGCTGACAGGATGCATTCACTTTCCTCCAGTGTGGTAGCTTTGGGCCAGATCAGCTCACGGTTGCAGAGAGCATGTTCTCTTGCTGAATGGCTGGAAATGCTCCATGTAGCAGAAAGGAAATTCAGTCTGGATCTAATATCCAAACTACCAGCACAGCACAGGCTTAAAGTATTGTTTAGTAATTCTGAGCTCATAAAAAAGACATGGCATAAATGCTGAATGCATTCAAGTGCTAGTATATTTCAGTAGTAGTAGCTTCATTATGTGATGCTTGGATCCCACGTAATTTTACTCAGAACTGCACAAAAGAGGTTTTCTGCAAAGGACTAGAGGAAATATTTTAACTCTGAGGGGCTTTAATTTGAAGCAGTTTAAAATAAATGAAGAAAGAAAAATAATTTTCCAAGTGTACTCCTGAATTATGTCCCCTATTTAAAATTTGATACTAAAGAAATTAATCAAGTTTAAAATCAGGTATGTTACCATGAAAGTAGAGCCCCATCAAAGAAAATATTAAATATTAGCTATTTACTTCGATTTGCTATGACAAAATGTATTTGGACAACAAAGATCACAAACTGCTTCTGGCATTTATAAAAATTACAATGAATGAATCAGCTGCTAATCCAGAGCTGGAGGCAATCTGATTGTATAGATGACATTTTGAATAAGTAACACTCATATTTAAAGCACATGGACTGCAGTGGTCTTAACTATGGAGTCTTATCTCCCAAATATTTCATTAATTTTCTTATATTTCACTGTCATTTTGAATGTGAACTCCATGGTTGTTTTGATTATGAATATGAAATGAATATGTCTTCAGTTCACCAAGTCACAGACTACCAAAATGTCCATTAAACATTTAAAAATTACTATATCTCAGCATTTCTGATGCCCCTCAGCTTTGAAAACAGAATTTATATAACTCCACTGAGTTTTATGGCTGGGGAGCTCTGTCTTTTTAATGTGTAACTACAGCTATTTGAAAGACTATTGCACTTCAGCATGTAGAAGGTCAAGGGAGGTGAAGAGGAAATAACTCCCTAACAGTAATATCAGTTGGAAACAACAGACTTCTAGGAAGTTTATGGAAGTACCAGTTTAGCACTGGCTGCCCTTTAAGTTCATCTCATTTATGACCTGCTAAATAAAAATGCAATATATAGCTGATTTGAATAGTCTAGTTATTATTTAATGTCTCCCAGTGGAAATTGAGATTTTTTTATTTTTAGAAGAGGAGTCTAGTAAATCTCATGGAGAAAAATGGTCATATTTCCCAATTTCTGACAAAGAAAGAAATTGAAAATTATTTCAGTACTGCATTTAGGGAATATATGCACGTGCAAATAGTACCTTTGTAATGAATTCAAAATTATTCTACTTTTTATAGTTTTAGAAGTACTTTTTTCTGCTTAATCCATGTTAGGTAGAAAAAGACTCAAAGCAAGGGAGTATCTGTTCTTTTCCACTAACTCTTCCATATGAAAGGATTCAAGATAATTACTGGGGTCTAGTTACTAGTCCTTATTACAGATGAAAACTATACAGGGATTAGCTATGAATGTGTGTATAAAAATGCAGATTTCTTTTAATATCAGCCTTCCCCCAAAGTTACTGAGAGACTTTAATGTGTCATTAAATAGCAGGTTAACTGAAGGGTTTTAGGACAAGTTTTTTGGTATAGTTATTTGCATTAAAAAAATTGTCCCATATTTGTACAAGTAGCAAAATGTTCTTTAATTTAAACAGAGAAAAGGCTTTCAGCCTGCCATCTGTGTTTCATAGGGAGGAATGAGGATGGACTCTTTGGTTTGGGAGCTAAAGTTTCTTAAGTCAAACCACCTGCAAGGAATATCCACTTCAAATGAATTCAGGCAGGTCTATAGAAACTTCTCATGTGGCTGATTATTAATGATGCTGCATAGTAATACAAGTTGCATACATATTCATATTTTTGTTTATGTTTTTTTCAACAAAATAACTTTCCTTACTTTTGGAATAAAGGTCAAAAATCAAAAGAACATATTTTCTTGAAATTGTTAAGTTGTATATAAACAGTTCCTGATCCTTAGAACTTCTGCAACTGTTAAGTGAGAAAACCTTGATGTATGTTTAAATATATTTTTAAATTAAAAGTCTCTAAGCCAAATGGAGGTCAGTTTTGTGCTTACTGAACAGCCTTTTTTTGGATAAAATACTAAGCAATTAAGGAAAATATATCCCCTCTGTGTAAATACTGAATTATTTCATATTCCTAAATGACTGTCTCCATTTGCTATATCTCAGAGAATGCATTTGTTTACACAGACAAAATGTGACATAATCAGATTATAAATATGAAATATGAACTCTTTTACATTTAGTAACTAAATGGTGTAACTCAAAAGACAGAAATGCTCTTCTAAGTCCTAGATTAAACCTATATTGCTAGCTTATCAATTTTGTTTTGTATGAATGCAGAGTAGACTTTGCTGCTAAAATTTCAGTGCTGAAAAAAGACTCCTTACTCATTTTTCAGAAAAAGCTGCTATCTCAGTGGTTGCCAGGCTTTTGTGCTTCTAACTTGGCTAAACATCACGTCAAACAGCAGCACAGAAACGATTGCAGAGCACTCTCTGTAAATCCTTTCTCAGCAGGCTGGCCAGGGATTTCTCATTTCATACATCATTCACAACTTACTGCAGTGATTCCACAACATCACCCAGGAGGTTTGCAACAGTTAATGGAAAAGAAAAACTTCCTTTTGGTTTGGGACACCTCTCCTGTTAGCTCTGGGTTTGCGTTGCTGTGTGTCCGCTGGCAGTGCTGGTAGAGCTTCAAGGGAGTTTTTGTGACAGTTGAATTTGCTGGAAATCTTCAGCAGGCTGCTTCATAGTAGCAAGTGGTTACAGCAAGAGCAACAGTGAGTAGGAATAGCTTTCTGTCTGTAAAGGGAAAAGAGTCTAAAGAGTCACTGGTGAGACCCCACCTGGAATATTGCGTCCAGTTCTGGAGCCCTCAACACAGGAAGGACATTGAGCTGTTGGAGAGGGTCCAGAGGAGGGCCATGAAGATGGTCAAAGGGCTGGAGCAACTGCCCTATGAGGACAGGCTGAAGGAGTTGGGGTTGTTCAGCCTGGAGAAGAGAAGGCTCGGGGGGGACCTCATAGTAACTTATCAGTACCTGAGGGGGTCCTTCAGAAAGGCAGGGGAAGGACTTTTTAATTGTCTATCAGATAGGAGGACTAGAAACAATGGATGTAAATTGGAAGGGGGTAGATTCAGGCTGGAGATAAGAAAGAAATTCTTTAGGGTGAGGGTGGTGAAGCACTGGAACAGGTTGCCCAGAGAGGTTGTGGATGCCCCCTCTCTGGAGGTGTTCAAGACCAGGCTGGACAAGCACTGGGCAGTCTGATCTAGTGGGAGGTATCCCTGCCTATGGCAGGGGGGTTGGAACTCGATGATCTTTGAGGTCCCTTCCAACCCAAACTATTCTATGATTCTATGATTAACTCTGATGAGAAAGTTGGGTGACCAGTTTGGACAGCTGACTCCAAACCTGCCTCCACGGCCTGAAGCAGCCAAACTTTTCATCTTTGAATGAGGAGCTATCTTCAAATAGTAGTTTGCTTTTCCAGAGCTGATAAACAGCAGGGCTAAATCTTGTAATGTATGCTTTCTCAGTACAAACACTGAATTTGTTGGAAATCACAGGATTTTACATCTTCCAGAAAGGACACCATTAAACCCCCTCATTTTTCACTCCATTCCACTGTGTCTTTCACTTGCTGATCCACAGCACTTTCTATTTCAGCTGTGCTAAAGACTTCATTTAGCAGTTCATGAACTTTATTTTCATTTTGCTAATGTAAGTTATGAACAAGCAGCTGAATATTTATCTACCTTTCTATAGAAAGGACAGACAGCCTTGAGAAATCCAGGTAGCATAAATCATAGATTTCTCACCCCTCAGATCAGTAAAAATGCTTCATGAAGTAGGGGATAAAGAAGAATTTCATTGGATGCAAGAAAATACTGAACTTCTTGATGTTGGGATTTAAAAGTTAAAGATTCAGAATTTGACCTAAATTATGCCAGCATAAAAGTGAACTATTTTCATTGAACCTAATAGGGTTTTCTGGAATTCTGCAACTGTAAGTGAATTCAGTGTTTCTAGGTAGGCAGTTCACTTTCTTAAAAAAAAAAAAAAGAAATCCTAGTCTTGATTCTGTACTGCATTGTCCTAGTATAAAGTGACACTATGCCATCCCAGCTCAGCCAAGGGGCTCTGTAAGCAACGTTCTCTCCATTGTTATGGCACATCCATGAATAGAATCATAGAATCATAGAATAGTTTGGCTTGGAAGGGACCTCAAAGATCATCGAGTTCCAACCCCCCTGCCATAGGCAGGGACACCTCCCACTAGACCAGGCTGCCCAGTGCCCTGTCCAGCCTAGTCTTGAACACCTCCAGAGAGGGGGCATCCACAACCTCCCTGGGCAACCTGTTCCAGTGTTTCACCACCCTCACTGTAAAGAATTTCTTTCTTATGTCTAGTCTAAATCTATCCCCCTCTAATTTATATCCATTGTTTCTAGTCCTCCCATCCGATATTATGTTAAAAATTCCTTCCCCTGCCTTTCTGTAGGACCCCCTCAGGTACTGATAAGTTACTATGAGGTCCCCTCTGAGCCTTCTCTTCTCCCTCTTCAGGACTTTGCATAGGCTCCTTGCATTTACTAGTAGATAAAGTTTTGAATAAACTTCACTTACCTAGAGGCTATACAGCAGTTCAGTCATGATACAGCTGCTGAGACTGTAGTTCCAGCAGTGTCTTTTTTACCATCTCTTTTTCTCTGGCTAGTCCACTTGTTAATCTCCCATTGCATAATAAATGGCTGATAAATTATTATAAATAGCTGTAAAGCCTAATGGAATGCTGACAAATGAGGACCAGCTTTAGCATCCTCCAATTGTGTATTTATAATTTATAATTGACACAAAATATAACATGTCTTTTGAATATGAGACATTACTGCATTATAATTTATGTACAAATGAAGCAAGAGATTTTTTTTCTTTCCATTCAGTCTGACATGTTAGCAATATGATTGCTTTGAGTCTTCTTTATATCTGTCCAGAGAATCCTGAGTTTTAACTTAAAATGATCAAAAATGGTTTAGATTGGTTGATGGGTGAGATCAATGATCTTCTCTCCTAGTTTTCATTCATCAGTGTTCAGGTCCCACATGCCTTATTATTTTTTTTTTCCTTTACCTTGTTGGAGTTTCAGGTAAACCAGCACTTAATGTTTAGCACTGTACAGTTATTTAACTCAGCTGACTAATATTCACTTGAAAGCCAGTGAGATAGCAGTGCTGAATTCAAGATCATTGATGCTAATATGTCTTTACTTCACCTTATATCCAAAACAAGGTTAAAATAACAACCCATTGTATATATCACATATGCTTTAGTATCAAAGTTAGTTGTTCTGGAGGATAACAGTCATCTTTATGACTGATTCTGTTGTTTGGTAATTTATTTTTTATCTATCTGCACATGTTTTCACAAAAATCATGATAGCTTGTACCATTTACACATGTATGTTGCTTATATTCTGTACTTGTATCTTGTAATCAATCATGTTTAGGATCATCTGCATGGAACACAGTAAAAGCCAAGTATGGGATGCTCAGAGCTTTCATGCTGCAGAAATTTGCCAGAATTACACAAAAAAAAAAAAAGAAATTGCTGTAGAATTTATGAATTTATTTTGGCATCTTATTTTATAGCAGTTAATTATTCATACAAATGAGGCAGAATTATTGTGAAAAATCCAATAATAAAAGTTCAATTAAAAACCTAAATTATAAGTTTAATCGGAATCTTCAACAGCACAAAACCCCATTTGCATATAGTCTTATTGAAAAATGCTTTGCAGAAGATGAACATTGCATTTTTGTGCAGTCTCAGCTCTACTAGTTATTTCTGCTGCATAAATGATCATATATCACTTTATCGATGACAATTTTCTCTGCAGCTGCAGTGTCTTTAAAAAAATAATCAGTAGCTCTCTGTCTTTGTACTGAAAACTCAGTAGGTTCCTCTTTTTTGTATATGAGCAATGTTTGAATCTATACAAATGACAAAATCCTAAATCTACACAAATTAAGAAACAGAAATTTGTGTTCCAAGGGAAAGCTCTCCCTAGCCAACTGTTATTGTTTAGATCTACTGAATTGTTGGCCTGCCATCATAACAACTGCATTTCTGCAGCCATAGCAAGTTTCAGAAAAGCTTTCTTGTTTTGACTTAAAAGCATATAAATTTCAATAAGTGTTGGCCCTAATACAGACTGATTTTAGAGATTAGTTTATTTAGGTTCATGATGTAAGACAAGTGAGGCCTCCCAGGAAAAGTGATGCTGTTGACTATGGAGGAAAACTATGTTAAAACTTTCTGCCTCACAGGTTTGTTTAGAAGGACTTTCTAGGTCCATGTAAAGAGAGGATTCAAAGCCAAAATGGCTGAATCAACTAAACTCCCTTAGGATGATCAGGAAATACATCCTGCTCCTCTGAGAGATTTCTTCTGTAGATTCACAGCTCCCTCAGATTTAGGTTTAGGGGTTTTCATCTTTCTCATACAGGGATCCTCCAGCTTAATATTTAGATCTCACTTATGTAAACTTAAGAGCAAGTTGATTGAGATCCTGTTCCACAGCTTGCTGTGTATGACTTTATAGCTAGACCTGTGCTCAGAAAGTGTTCTATTGGAGAAAAATATTTGACTAATAATAATGACTTTTGAATGGAATCAGCAGAATGCAGTAAGTGAAAAATACATGTGTATGTCATTGCTAACATGAGAAGCTGTGTGTTTCAGGATGAAAAACTGCTCTACAGCCATCATGGCTTTGTGTGGCAGAATTCACTCCATTCATTCTCTAAGGCAAAGTTGCCAAAAACCAGGGATCACTCCAGGCTCCTTTTTTTGTACAGCACAGTGTTCCATCATTCAAATCATTCCACAAGTCCCATGGATAAGTTACTGAGAGGGTGAGAGACTTTCACTCTCATCTCTCTTCATCTGGCAGCAATGCAGAGAACTTGGTTGATCAACGCCTGTAAGGAGGGCTGTAAGAGTGCACAGATATTTGGATCAAAGGGTAGTCTCTCTCTTTTATGTGACTACAGAGCCTCACATATCACTAGATTATTCTTTGCACATGCTGTAAATAAT
This sequence comes from Turnix velox, assembly GCA_013400935.1. NCBI lineage: Eukaryota > Metazoa > Chordata > Aves > Charadriiformes > Turnicidae > Turnix > Turnix velox. The sequence continues at coordinate 107,791 of VZTY01015362.1, forward strand.
TCTCCCCATCAGAGCTAAGCACTTTGCAACCATTGCCTCTAAATTATAAAATGATCTATTCCACCTCCACCTCTGTGCAGTTCCATGACCTGAAGCAGCTTATTTTCACTCAGCTCCAGCTGCAGATTTATGGCCATGCTATTACATTTTCTCTCAAGGGGACAATGCATTTTTCATACCAAACAGATTTGTTTTTAATGCAACATTTCATCATCACCTATTATTATTATACTTCAGAAAGTGTGGTGCCCAGCTGAAAATATGAACTTGTCTCTATTTCTTCATTGAAGAGTTCTGAGATGTGGCTTGGGTGGAAGCAGGTACAGTTTCCACTGTAGGGGTTTCAAACAGAACTGGCACATTCATGTTGTGTGATATTGTTTTCTTTGTAGCCATACCACAATGGCCTCTTTGAGAATTGAGAGGGAAATTCTCTCACTTTCAGCAACTTATCTGTGGGAGCTGTGGAACTGTTTTAATGTTGGGGACACAGCACTGTTCCTTGGTGACTTTGTTCTGGAGAACAAATGCAGTGAGTTCTGCCACACAAAGCCATAAAATGGCTATAAAGTGGTCTCTGACTGATGTGTAAGATGGAGGATGGAGGTTTGACCTCAAATTTCTTTACAGCTGTGTCTATACATGTACCTGGATGCTGTGAAACAGAATCTCTAGACACTGGAATTGCCTCAACACCCTGGAACAGGTTGCCCAGAGGAGTTGTGGATGCCCTCTCCCTGGAGGTATTTAAGGCTATAGTTTGGAATTGTTTTGATATTATCCACAAAGGAAAGTAATACCTGTGAATTTGGATATAGCAAAGGATTCTAGTAAAGGGGATTTACTAAAGGTCCATAAGGTGGTGTCAGAAAATCTAGAAATTGATTTTGAACTACCCAAATGACATCGTTTCACTCCTTTAGAAAAATGATGAAATCCATTAGGAAAAATGGAGCACAAAACAACTATTGGTGTATGGCCAGTGTTATACTCTAAAAATAATGGGGCTACTTGACCATAGTTCCTGTTCAGGGTTTGGCATTCATCAGGGATGAATGAGATACTTTCCACAGCAAAAATTTTCACTTAGCTCAGCCCATAGAAGGAGATATCTAAGAGAAGAGTTCTGATTATATTGTGTGCTTGGGAAAAAATGTGGCCTTTTCTGAAGCAGCAGAGTATTAAAGGTCTACAGGAGCAAGGTTATACAACCTCAGTAACACAGTCAAGGTTAACAAGGTCTTCATCTTGTTTTATAAATAATTTGAAAGAACTGCAGTGTGAATAATATAACATGAACTTATTGCTTCAAAAGGTGATTTAAAAAGAAAAAGAAAGCAATGTTACATATTTTTTTTAGTTGCCAGGCTCAAAAGCTATGTAAAAATTGAAATTTTTTAAGAACTATTTCCTGTCTTTCTTACATATGTAACAGATCATTCTTTTACACATCTTATTGCTTAAAACAGGAAGGGATTTCCTTCTGCTTATAGTCATTCTCTTTTCACCAGATATTTCTGCTTCCCTTCACTTCGCCATCTGTCTGGAGGCAAGATTCAATCTAACATTTCATTTAGTATACACCATTTGCCTCATGAATATCCTTTTACTGCATCTTACAGAATCATAGAACAGTTCGTGTTGGACATCATCAAATTCAACCCCTCTGCCATAGGCAGGGACTCTTCCCACTAGATCAGGCTGCTCAGTGCCTTGTCCAGCCTGGCCTTAAGCACCTCCAGAGAGGGGGCATCCACAACCTCAGTGGGCAACCTCTTCCAGTGTCTCACCACCCTCACTGCAAAGAATTTCNGGTTACACTTCTCATGATGCAGCCCAGGATTGGGGCAAGCTCACACTGGCTGCTCTTCCCTTTATTCTATGGATTTAAATCCAGCAACCCACTGTTACTGTGTTACCACTGTTTCACCTTTCACTTTTTCTCTGGGAGCTGGATATGGATTGATCTGGATGTCAATTTTGCCTGTTATTCCGAGCCCCAAAAGGCTGTAAAAATATATGAACTTCACGGTGTCTATAAATCATTTGCTGTTAGCCAGAGAAAAAACCCTAAACACAATCTGTCCACAGCACAGAAATCTCCATGTCCTACAGATCTAGAGTTGGGGATGCTGACAACTGACAGATGTGTGTCCTTGTCCTTAGGTGCTGAGCAGTGCCAGGAGTGGCTTGTCCGTGTTGTCACTTGGCTGTCATGGAGGCTGTGTGAATGGTAAGCACACAAAGCACTGTATTTAACACCTCAGAGATGACAGTTTTATAATGTGCCTTTTCTGAGTGACTGTTGGATCTGAGAATGAACACAATAGCAGAGCCCTGTAGCTGCCTTTCCTTTGGTTATATCCCTTCTTTTAGCAGTTCTTAACACACGTGGTGTCACTGACACTGCTCAGTCCACCTCTACCCTGCCCTGGATATCATGCTAGTTTTCAATCAGGGACATTATGATAGTCACCTGCTGCTGTGAACTACTTCCAAATACACATTTTTGTGTCAGTTTTTGCCATGCAGTTTCAGATAGCATCAGCCTCTTGTTATAAGCACTACAGTGATGAGACAGATGAAGGGCAGAGGAGAGCATTCAGAGGGTAATGAAAAGAGTGAAATGCAGAGTACATACTTTGTAGAGCAAGTAAGGCAGTTGCAGTTATGATAGAAGGAGTATACTGACAGGTAAAATAGAGATGGACCTTTTAAAGTTTCAACTCCAGTGGTGCTGGTTGTTAGTGTTTGGTTAACTTACCTCTCCCTGAGAATAGGTGCACTTAGTATTCCTCATGTCTATGCACTGTCAGTGTGCAGGAAGGTGGTGGGGGGGGAACTTCTGAAACCTGAATTACCAGAAATGATGCAGGGTCTTTTTACAATAATCTGGATCCTGGAATATAGCAGGGATATATTTACTGCAGGGTTATCAAGATAAAAAAAGTTGTGACAGAATTTCAAGACAGCAAATAATTCAGGAAGGGATGCCATCTAGAGGGACCTTGACAGGCTTGAGAGGTGGGCCCAAGCCAACCTCATGAAGTTCAACAAGGCCAAGTGCAAGGTCCTGCACCTGGGTTGAAGCAATCCCAAGCACAGACACAGGCTGGGTGGAGAGTGGCTTGAGTGCAGCTCTGAAGAGAAAGACTTGGGTGTGTCAGTTGATGACAAACTCAACATGAACCACCTGTGTGCACTCGCAGCCAAGAAGGCCAACCAAATCCTGGGATGCATTAAGAGGTGCATCTCTGCACCAGCATCTCAGGACCAGCAGGTCCAGA
>VZTY01015385.1:0-11280 GCA_013400935.1 Turnix velox
CAACTCCTTCAGTCTGTCTTCAAGACAGTTGCTCCATCTTCATGGCCCTCCTCNTTCAAGACAGTTGCTCCATCTTCATGGCCCTCCTCCAGACCTGCTCCAACATCCTTCTTATGTTGAGGGCTCCAGAACTGGACACAATACTCCAGGTGGTGCCTCACCAGAGCCCAGTAGAGGGGCCAAATCACCTCTCTTGACCTGATGGTCACACTTCTCTTGATGCAACCCAGGATTGATCTGTTTGGTCTTCTTGGCTGCAAGTGCACACTGATAGCTTGTGTTGAGTTTGTCATCCACTGACACCGCCGAGTCCTTCTCTTCAGGGCTACACTCAAGCCACTCTCCACCCAGCCTGTATCTTTCAAGCAACATGATAGAAGTATACAGGAGGTGCCCAGTTACACCAGCCCAGGTGTCTCTCCTTCCCCACTGCCTGCATTTCACCAGGAGTTTGGAGAAAAGAACAAGAAACTGTGCACTGGGCAGTTTAGGAATAGATAATGAAGGAAACGTTGTTCTTTCCTACACTACTGGTTGGTGCTTGGCGGGCATCCTGAGGCATGTGTGCTCTGACTCCACTGTGGCAGAGAATCCAGCTCTCTGCTGGGTTTTTGCTATGAAGCAGCAGGGCAGGCTCTGGCCCAAGGTGTCATTTGGGATTTGGCTTGAGCACAGGCCATTTAAGGCTGTTTGAGGAGAACACGACTCTTTGGTAAGGACTCGGTGCCACGGTTGCATGCCAAGGCCTGATGATGCAATTCTCTCCTAGCCTACAGCCCTTTTGTAATCAGAACTGATTTCTGTGTTGGAAACTTTCAAAACAGTTGCCTGGATCAGACAATGTTACAAAACTTGAATGACTATGGAAATCACGGGATCTTAGAATATGATGGGAAAACAAAGCACTGGGAAACCTCCCTCTATCTGTGACAAATCCAACCTGTCCCAGAAAGGGAGATGTCACAAGCCTATTTCTTCTAATTTTAAGTGTATTTAAACTTTTCCTTATACCTCCCCTAAACTCCTAGGCAGAAATAATTCTATGTCATTGCAGTTCTCTGCTGTTCCAGGTAGAATTGCTTTTCTCTCACTAACCAGAACAAACAGAAGGAGGTTTATGCCCATGCAGGGTGCAGGTGGGTCTGATGCCCTTTGGCTCCCATCTGCAAGGATTACCCTTCCCTCCCTTCCCATGCTCCAGCACAGACATGTCCATGGGCTGTGTCTCCCTTTCCAGCCTTATCAACAGCAGTTGTTTTCTGTCCTTTTCTTTCTATGATTTCTGAGACTGGACATTGCTATTTCTAAGCAACATAGTTTATATAAGCAAGGTACGTGAACATGATGAATGTCCTTTTTAGTATTCTCTCCTCTTTACAGAGCAAAGCTTTTAAGACAGAAGCATGTAATTTTTGTTTTGATCCCTGCATCTCCTGCAGAACTGTGTTTCTGATCAGGAGGGAGAGGAGTCTTTAATGAATTGCCATGGTTGCCTGAGCACCTGACTGACTGTGTTTCATTTCTGGCCCTAATCTGACCCATTAATTTTGTCATGAATTTATAGATAGAAGAAAAACAACAATAACAAAAAGTCTAAACACACACCAAAAAAAAATTAAAAAGGTATAATCCTCATTTAGTGTTGAGGGGGAAAAGTTATTTCCTCTTGAACTGGGAGTGGTTACCTGTGATTACCTGCATCCTTTTATATGAGAGGCAAAAGTTTGAGTGAGGATGTGAAGACTACACTGTTGAGGCTACAGTGTGAAGATGTTAAACTGCTTCCTTGTCAGCTGCTAGGCTTGACTGCAATTTCCAGTACCTCTAACTACACTTTTTCAAGAGCCCCATTACAATGTCCTACCTCGGAGATGGTATCCACAAGCATTCATGGAGATGCCACATCTTACCTTTGCAATTGAACTACTGGAAGGCAGAAACCAATATGATAAAGTTTCGTCCTTGCACTTCCTCTTCTGTCTGTGTCAACCTTCACTCCTGGAGTGAAGCTCTTGAGAATAAGAAAATCTCATGTGTTCTATGTCTCAAATTGTGCTTTTCACAAGTGGATCCTGGTTTGTGGATAGAATTATGGTAATTCAAGTAATTTGTTACAATAAGTCATTAGCCCTTCTCAGCCTTCTAAAGGGGAAGACAAAGTTGAGTGCCTTTTATCAGTCAGACATGACATCCCAGCATCACTTTGTCTAGCAAACTGTCAATTTGCAGCTATTGAGAGCACCCTTCTAGCCTGCAATTCATAACAGCTCAAGCAGCCTATGCTGGAGAATTTAATTTTGTCATTGTTCTGTGTTAGCACCTTGTAATTTAATCTCACTCTACAAAATTAGGAATGTCCTCAACAAAATAATTGCTGCAGACCCACCTGCCTTCTGGGACTACTGAGCCATGGTTGAGAAGACTAGACTGTTCTAGACTGTAAGTGGAAACTAGCCTGTTCTGATCTAAGAGCAGTTTACTGCAGCAGTGCTTGTACCCTCTCTGTAGCTTCCAAGATGGTGCAGGGTTGATGAAAATAGTTGTCTGGAATGCTGTTGGTGAGCGTTTTGGCAGGACTTCCATGAGTTCATCTTCATTTGTGGTTTCTTACATTCACTATAACCCTAAAAACTGGAGGGCAACACGATGCCTCTGCACTACTGCAAAGTTCTGGGTGTATCAAAGCCCACGAGTTTTTCTGAGTAATAACTGTCAAGCTCTGGCCATTGTTCTCAGTGAAGATTTGTTCTTTGGTGTTTTTGAATGTAGTGGTCAAAACTGTTTTTGGCATCACTTGCTGCTTGGTCTGCCAGGCTCAAGCACAAAAATTTGGCCAACACAAGCCAGGCAAACAGTGTGATCACATTCAGCCTGGGAGAAGTCTCCTTCCCTTATTTATCTTTATGAAAGCTGAGATGCTTTTGCTGTCTTGTCATTCAAAATACACCTGGGTTAATAGAGAAAGAAAGGAGTACAACTGAGCTTTGCTCAGTGGGGATTGCACAGCAAACCTCTGTGACATGTATGCCACCTCAGGACCAGGCTTAACCACAATCCAGTGAGCAGTGTACACCATTTCCTATGCCCAGCTTAGCCAGGTAAGACTAGCCAGAGATCCTGCTTCTACCCTGAAGTCTCTCAGTGATGAGAGCAGGCAGTATGGTATAAAGCTGCTGTAGCTGTCAGAAATGTGGAGTATTTAAACCTTAATTCAGTTACAATCCTTAGCACCTCCTCATCTACCTGCCTAGCTCTCAACCAACACCTCCCTGCATGTCTTCACCTGTAGGAATGAAGCGTGTCCATGTCAATGAGGCTTGAAGTCAAACAGCCTCTGGTGGTTTTCAGTGACTACATTGGCCTCTAGAAGCAAGGTGACACTGTTATATGTCATACCTTAATGTATGGAGGCGTGTAGGAGCTGTGCTTCACACCATTAGAACAAATTCACACCCAATTTTGCATTCAGACCCTGTGTGTGTTATCTAAAACTGTCTTTTCCTCTTGATAAACGTGTAAGTAATTGCACACTGAGGAGGCTCATTGTATGAGCAGGTCGGTGGAGTTCTGGGTTATGCTTATCAGGTTTTTTTCTGTCTTTTTCACAGGAAAGACATAAAAAGTGAAACACGAGCTGATGTGACTGATTTTATGTACTGTGAAGCAGGGACCTTGAACAGTTTAATATTTTACCTCCATCAATCCGTCCTTTCTTCCTGTCTGAGAAGACACTTGGACTCAGTTTACTAAAATTGCTGTTTGTCAAATCTAAAAAACAAAGCAAAACAGCAAACCCCCAATAAATAGAAAATATTTTGGCCTGTCTCCTGAAACTTGTTAGCCAGTAGCTGCATTTTATTCCTACATGCATTCTCCATTGTTAAGAGCACAAGCCTCCTCTATGTAGGAGAGTTTGTACACAAGACACATAAATATTTCTCTATGTGGTAGAGCTTTAAGACATGGAAAAATAACATGCATGTCACTGGATTTTAATGGAAAGCTTTAAAATATTCTTAAGGACAAGCAATTTCTGTTGATTCACTTTACTTATTTATGTGTGTCTCTATTGCTGCAAATGTTAAGGCAAAAAAGAGGAAAATCCCAGATGCAAATATGAACTCTCCCTCTGCAGTATTAGTTGTATTCCCCAATGACATTTGCTACCTCACCCAAGAGAAACGCCTCCTTTTTTTTTCCTAAGGACACGCTGGACTTCAAACAGGAAAAAGTTGCTTTATACAATGGGACTGGATGGCAAAAAGAAACTGAATAATTTCCAAGTGTGACCAGTAACAGGCAGAATCCAACCATGTGGCATGCATCAGCCTCATGGGGGTTTGTTGTGCTGTGAAGTTTTTATTGCTGCGGGTTTCAGTTGTCTGCATGACACATGAAATGACAGAAAGACAGAAGCCCCAAAGGCTCTGACCAGCAAGAGCCATTGGAACTTCACAGCATCTCACAGAGGTTCAGACCAAGAACAAAACCAAATTTGTGGGAAGAAGCATGCTTTTCAACACAAAAAAAAAAAAACGCAAAACCCTCAGCAACAACAAAAAAAAAGCAAAATTTGGAATTTTTTCAGAAATCTTACAATGGAAAGAGTATATTCTATGTAACTCCTTAACTTTCCCAAAGAGTTATTATTGCTTGCTGCTTATGCATATAAAGGCCATTCCTGCCCTCCAGAGATTGTTGCCAAAATAGATGCAACGAGATAAATGGGGTGGAAAAGCTGCATTTTACAGAGTTTTGAGACAGTAGGAGAGAATGAAACCTAGATCAAAGAACTTACTTGCATGACTAAATATCCTCCTAGAAACAGGCTTTAAAGACTTGGCTGCTCTTGCATAAGAAATCTGTGGTAAGACTGAACTCCCCCTGAGGGACTCCATCCAGAAGAAGAAAGTGGAATGGTCCAGGTATTCCCTACCTCTGTGCTGGACTTCCTAGTGTCACATCTTGCAACAGCTTCAAGTCATCATTTTCTTGAAACCTTTGAAATCTGTTCTCTAAGCAGTCTTGGGGAACATAGAGTCATAATTTTTCCTAATTAGGTTGCTGAGGAGGGTAAAGCCAAGAAGGACATTCTGCTCCTTCTTGCTCAAATCTCCTCCCTCCTGCTGTCCACAGCCTAGCTCCTGCTCATGTACTCTCAGATCATCTGAAGCAACATTAATTAATTAATAACTTGCCCTTATGTCTAATATCAATTAGATAGCACAGATGAACTTTTTCCTTTGTTACTTTCCATAGCTCCTGAGAGAGCATGTCTCTTGCCCTTTTCAGAGAACAGCTTTTTTTAATTAACTTTTTTTATTGAGCTGTTAAAAAAAAAATCAGAATTGCAGAGCTTCAAAGATACAATTAGCATAATGCAACAGTAACATGGTTAATGAGAACTGGCATGCATTCACCCAACAGGGCATGATTACACAGAGCACAATAGCAGCTTCTTTCTGCAATACCAAAAAGTCCCAACCCAGGCAACCATTGCCTTTGTGTTGCACAAGCTCAGAACTGCCTTCACATGTTGGTCACTGCTCCACTCAGGGATGCTGTGGCTCTTCCAAATGTGTGAACAACCTGCAAACATGTCACACCATCAAAAGAAAGCAGTAGAGAACAAACTTCTTACTGACTGGGCTGGAGAAGTAAAACCCTCTGGATGTTTCAGAAGCTGATGAAGAACTGGACCAAAAAAAGAAAAACAAAAAACACACAAATACAACACAAACCACAGAATGAGTACAGATTTTCTGTCATACTGATGGGGTTCATCAGCTGAAATAGCATGTATTGATAAAGAAAGAAAATTCCTGATAGAGGGGGAGAGCTATAGTCTGTCAATTGGAAATGTAAAACATGTTGTTCTCTCACTTGCAGACCCATCTTAGTTAAGTGGATGAATTTAGCAATGGGGTCCATCAAGTTTTAGATGAGCAAGCTCCAATATTGTTTGTTGGGAATCATATTAAAATCTGTATTCCAGCACATTGTTTAGGCTTTTACTTGAGATAGCAAATATCCCAAAAACCAGAGAAGCATCATATGTGTAATATCTAGCCACGTTCTCCATTCCTTTCAGGATATCCTTTTGAAAGGTCCCCCTTCTGCTGCAGACATTTTTGCAGATAGTAGGGGTGCTGTGAATTTTCTTTTCTATGAGGGTGGTAAGAACCTGGAAGAGGTTCTCCAGAGAGGCTGTGGATGCCCCCTCCCTGGAGGTGTTTATGGCCAGGCTGGACAAGGCATTGGGCAACTTGGTCTTGTGGGAGGTGTCCCTGTCTATGGCAGGGGGGTTGGAACTTGATGATCTTGAAGGTCCCTTCCAACCCAAACTATTCTATGATTCTAAGTACAGAGGCCCTCATTGATTTAACCACGTGGGTGAAACGTGGTTATAGAGTTTTCTAGCCCTAGCAGTGCTGTGTAACCATATAGGGAGGGATATTTGACAATAGACAGGATGAATGCAAGATCTGCACAGATTTTAATACAGGCTTCGTAGTCAGCAAACCTCTCCAAACTGACCTCTGCAATCCCTCCAGTTTAGTTTTATCCCATTGTTTCATTGTTGTCTTGGGGAATCAAGAATGTTGGTTCTTTGTGAAACCTCTGTCTGCCTACCCTTGCATCTTTAATTGGAATTTGTTTAACAATGAAACAACATATTGAAACCACAAAGTTGATTTTCAACTTTTCCTTACTTCCAGTACTCTGTCTGTGCCTTCCTTGCAGAAATCCTGGTTGTTTCCCTCTGTCCACTCTCCACCCCGTTGTGATGGCAACTTGACTGGTGCCAACCACTGAACATCATATTTGTCCAGCAGCTGCATCAGACAGAGGTGGGAAAATAGTGAAATCAGCAAAGGAACTTTAATATAAAAGTTTTAAGTGCCTAGAGCTAAAACTAAGATCTTCAAAACTCTGCCACTTCCCATTTAACTGCTGGTATACCTGGTGTTTTTCTGCCCATTGGTATTTCTAGATCTGTCTCAACACCAAGGCATCTACAGGCTGTGTGAGATGTTGATCCATGAAGGTGGTGTTTTGGCAGAGCATTCATTCCAGTTGGAAAAAACCCATCCTCTCATGGGATCAGATTTCTTGAACCCTGGTAAAGGCAAAAACGGTGTTCTGGGTCCTTCCCCAGTCTGGGTTAATATCTTGGGAGATATTAATAAATATCTTTTGCTACAGAACTAGTGAAGATACATGCCTAGGGTTTAACCCTTTTTTGGATGATAAGATTTCACCCCACATCTAGCAAGGACAACCGTACCCCATCTTGAGCTGCAGGAGGAGGGGAAATTCAGGCTAGATATAAGAAAGAAATTTTTTATAGTGAGGATGGTGAAACACTGGAACAGGTTGCCCAGATGGGTTGTGGATGCCCCCTCTCTGGAGACTTTTAAGGCCAGGCTGGACAAGGCACTGAGCAGCCTGATGTAGTGGGAGGTGTCCCTGCCTATGGCAGGGGAGTTGGAGCTGGATGATCTTTAAGGTCTATTCCAACCCGACCTATTCTAAGATTCTATTATGAAGGTCAGAGTGTTGTCCAACCTGCTGGAACTGTTGAGCTGCTAATGTTTCATGCCTTTCAAGAGTTTTTCCAGTGTGGCTTTCACTGGATCATCTTTTGAGGTTCACTCACCCACAAGAGCAGGTTGAGAAGATTGTGCAAGGGCACGCTGTGAAAGCTGCTGTGAAGCAGGATACGTGCTCACCGTGCTAAAGTGAAAAAGCACAGGGCTTGGAAGTTGCAAATAGAGCTGTGTATACAAAATTCATTTTCTGCCTACTCCCTTGAACTGAGAACAGCTAATCTTAACAAAACAAAAGCAGACAGGCAAGAGACATGGTCCAGAAAGGCACAGTCAACCTGACTTATCAAACAACATGTTTACCTTTTGACACTGTTTTATTCCTTTAGCAGTTACTGATCTAAGACATTTCTGCTGGGGTATTGGAAATCTTTACAGCTCCGGGGGAAAAAGTGTATTCTCTTAACAGTTTTGTTAGCTCAACAATTTATTCTTTATTTGTATTGGCTTTGATGTGAGAGAAGAAAGTGAAAAAGAATGTAGAAAGTGGGCAGTTTCATAATACAAGTATATTTATCAAGTGGAAGAGGCTTAGGACACAAGGAAAAACTGTAATGTGAAACACTGAAAAAACACAATTAGGAACATAAGCATGAAATTATGCAGTCCAACCCGATTTCAACCTTTGCTTGCCTGGTATGAAGGTAAAGCTTTTTAATGGCATTTGCAAAAAGAAAATAAATACCCCTGCTTTTATGATCTAAAACTCAACCAGGAAATGGCACTGGCAGCTGGCATCACTCTGCTAGAAGGAAACCTTGTTGTGCAAAAGACATGATGGCTCAACAGTTTTTAAAGTGCTGAGTGGTGCTTGAGATCAGCAAAGTCTCCTAAAGGGTCTTGAGATTAAATTCATCTGAGGAAGGAGAAGGGATAGGGCAAGTATGAAAATATTTTGAAGGTACTTCTGTGGTCCAAACAAGCACTATATGGATTCATTACAATCATTAGCATCCTATAGAAAGGCTTATGAGCTTAGAGAAAAGCTGGTATCTCCTTCGTGGTCTCATCTCAGAGCATGGTGGTCTGAGTATGTATCACATTAATATCAGACTTAAATGTATTTCTTCCAAAACAGCCTGAGCCCATTCTAAGAGAAGGCTTCTCTACACAAGGTGACAAACTCCCCATGAGCACACTTCCCTTCTGTCTCAAATAAAGTTTGTCTTCTTTTTTTTTTTTCCAGATTAGCTCAAGCTAAAATGTAAAAAGCTCTGTCTCACTGGATAACTGTTTGACACCAGTAATTCATGATGAGGTCATGAGAGATGAAGTCTGAGTGTTGCTTGGAGGGGAGACAGGCAGCTCATGACAGAGGAGGCCACACAGCCCATGCCTTCCACATCCTCCTGTGCTCATCCTTGGACCTTCCTGGCCTCTGTCCCATTGCTCTGCACAGATGTGGAAACTCTTGATATAATATCTAGGGAACTGGATCTCCCCAGCTAGCAAAGCTTGCTTGATTTCCTCACTAATAAGAAGTAACTCTCATCCTCACATCGTCCTCAGCATTTGCCTTAGTTTGGCCACAGACCATCTTTTCCCCTCCTGCTTTTGGAAAAATTCTTCCTTGCCTGTAGCTGTAGTTGCAGATGGTCACACACAAGCTTTGCATGCTTGAAAAATAACTCATGGATGCACCTACAATGACAGAAGGCTTTGTTACTTACAACTGGGGAGTGGAGGGTATGAGAAGCTCTCAGTTATTTCCTGTCTAGAGTCCAGTTTCTGGAGAACAGGTGTAGCAATGAGAAAAAGATCACAATCTATTTATTGGATTTACCTGATGTGATGTAATTTGAGAGATTCCCTTAAATGAGCCTTCCCTTTCTCTGGTCCCTGTCCCTCTATCCAAGAGCCAGGATATCCCAGCTGGAGCAGCAGTGCTGGTGGGCTGTGTACAGCCCTTGTCTTCAGAAAATACTACTTTCTAACTGAGCATGGAGATTATCCATACCATAAAATGTGCAAAGTAAGGATTATGTTTTCTGAATGTAACTTTAGATGAGCCATCTGGAGACATTCTTCAGGAAGGAATTTGTGTACAAATGGAGCAAGTGTACATTCAGCCACCTGATTTGAATATCCCAAGGTATGTTTTCTGTATGCACGTGGGAAAACACATGTTTTCACCATTTTGGTGGTTGTTTTGAAAAATAAATATATCTTTTTTTGTTATCTAGCAGAAAATCTTTTCATTCAAATAGCTGCTGAGAAAGTTTGTGCCAAAACATCTCCCAGCTGACCCAGCCTAAAGGAAAGGAGGACCCAGATTGCTCTTTTCTCCCTCTTCCTTCTTGTTTTTTCTTGAGAGACTCCTCTCAGGCAGCAGGATGTCAGATGTCCTGCATAGTGGACAAAGAATTCTCTTTCACCTCTTAGTTTCTTATCCAGTTGTTTTCAATGGAGGAGTTTGTTTTTCCTGTATGATTGGAATAATTACCCTGACAAGGCAAAGGACTGGGACAGATGTTCTCCCCAAATGATAATAAAAGCAGTGTCCTTCAGCTTTTTGCTGGCTGTGAAATCCACTACAATCCCATGATATCCCATGATGGACTAGAGGCAGGGAATTCTTTAGAAAGTGGTGTGCTGTTGCTGATCTTCCTTCTTATTTAAGGAGGGGACAGGGCAAAGTCTGAAGGGGTAAATTAAATTGTACACTCACTCTTTCCAAGAAGGAGAACAACTATTTTAAAAGCTCCTAATTGTTGCACTTTACCTGCACTTTACAAGAAAGAATTATTATAGTTTTGAAGTTTCACCATGGAATGCTGCTGCCAGCTGTCAACAGCTCAGGGAACAGTTAATTATATTTTTGTACAGCTGTTCATAAGAGTGTAAAAGGCTGCTGTTCTCCTTCTAAAAAAAATAAAAAAATTTGGCATGAGTCCTCTGGGGAGAACAGTTAACAAGTGTCCAAAATCCTTGTAACTGGAAAGACAATTCTTCCTCCTTTTGTGAGGAGAAAATGTATTTCCTTTGGTGCAAAGGGAATCAGCTTTCTATTCTGGAGTTGAGCTGGGAATGATTGTGTTTGAAATTCAAGGGAATTAGTTGTCTCCACATCTAGAGATGCCACATCTAGAAATGCCACTACAAATCCATGGCAATTCCTGTCTGGCCACACCAGGGGAAAGGCAGAGAAGCTGCAGTTTGCACCATTGTCATGCATATGCATGAGTGAACCTCCAGTGACCTCACATGTATAAGGTGCTGAGGGTGTTTATGTCCTGCTAAAGCCAGCTCAAGGTGCCTTCTTGTATTATCTACAGAGCTTTTCTAGGAGGCCAACAAAATCCTGGGCTTCATCAAGAGAAATGTGGCCAGCAGGTCAAGGGAGGTGATTTTGTCACTCTATTTGGCTCTGGTGAGGCCCCATCTGGAGTATTGTGTCCAGTTCTGGAGCCCTCAGCATAAAAAGGACATTGAGCTATTGGAGCAGGTCCAGAGGAGGGCCATGAAGATGGTCAGAGGGCTGGAGCAACTGCCTTATGAAAACAGAAAGCTCAGGGGGACCTCATAGTAGCTTCTCAATACCTGAAGGGGGCCTAGAGAAATGCTGGGATAGGACTTTTTAATAGGATTCATGATGGTAGGACTAGGAATAATGGATGTAAATTGGAAGAGGGGAGATTCAGGCTAGATATAAGAAAGAAGTTTTTTGCAG
>VZTY01015392.1:0-15736 GCA_013400935.1 Turnix velox
CCATCCCATCCCATCCCATCTTTTTAACTTTCTCAAAACAATGAGAAAAAGCTTTTCCCAACAAAAACTAAGCAAAGACAATTCTTGCTTCCAACGAACCATCAAAGAGCAGAAAATCCAAATCCGTCTTTGCCCATTTGTCTTCCTTCCTCTCTCCACACCAAATCAGAAAATTGTTTTCAAAACAGTAAGATAAAAACCTAATTAAATAAATAAATAGTGTGCATTCCTTTAATTTCTTTACAGACTGCTGTGGGGTGGCTCCTATTGCCAAGTCTCCTCAGTGAATGCACAGGTTAATTTTTCTCATAGGAAAGTCCAAATTTCTTATCTCATTGCAGAGTTCTAGGAGCTACACCTTAAGAAAACATTTTTGCAACAAATTGCAAATTACAAGATTCAGTGACACAACAGTAGTCCCTCTTCAGCCTCCTCCTCCCACATAAAAAAAACTTCACCAGCTCGACAGCCACCCTGCCGCTCTCCTCCCCACTCTGTGGTGAGTGACAGGCACACCATGCTCACCATACTGGGGAGCAGCCAAAGTATTCATGGATCTTATTGCTAGACAGGCTGTGATAAGGCTGTTTTCATGGTTACACACTCCACAGACAGGCAGAAAGAGGAACAAGAAAGATAGTGGTAATGGAGAGCAAAGTCCTCTCAGCACTCTCAGTGTTGGAGGGCAAGAGGAGCTTTTTCAATGTGTTATGAATGTATATATTTCAAGGAGGAGAGGTGAAGGAATAGACCAGTTTCCTGGAAGTGAAGAAAAACTGGCTGTCGTTGCAAAGTCTGAGGCCAGCTGGAAAGACAGAGGCGTGATTCAACTTTTTGTTTAAAGAAAACCCACTCCAAGTGGCAGAAATATTAAAGAAAACCCACAACCAGCCCCAGCTCCAAACCGTAAGTCCTCTATTAGGAGAAGGAAAAACCCAACTTTCTCTAAACACAGACAAGTCAATGTGAATAAAAAGTGTCCTTCATATACCACAAATTATTATTTCAGGAAGAAAACAGGAAGTTTTTCTTTGAACAGTAATGTACAAATATTCCCACTGGCAGAACAGGAAAGGGGAGGAAGACTTCAAGCAGCTCACTCTTGGATTTTGTTAGCACTATCTGCTCATTTATCCTCTTCTCACAACATAAAGACTTCCTTATTGTATTCTATTTATAAAAATACATGAGACAATCTTCCTAGAATTTTTCATACTACTGATACTTTTTCATGCTTTTGATATTTTTAAATTATTATTCTTTATAATAAATTCAGTGAAAGGGAAGAAATAACCTTTTGTTTTCTCTATGTACATGTGTACTTTAGACAAACTCAATAGCTACAAGAAATCAGTAGCTAGAAATTTCACAGTGCTTATTAGAAGCTGAGGAAAAGAGGTACAGAGAGAAGATTTGGACATAACCTGAAAACCATCTACCCATGTAGGCTCTGACTTTGGTACAGATCACCAGCTGGAGAAGGCTTGGCCAGCATGAAACAATCTGAGGCATTTACAGAATCACAGAATCACAGAATGACCCGGGTTGGAAGGGACCTCAAGGATCATGTAGCTCCAACCCCCCTGCCTAGCAGGGCCACCAAACAAACACATTTACTAGATCAGGTTGCCCAGGGCCCCGTCCAACCTGGCCTTGAACACCTCCAAGGACGGGGCATCCACAGCCTCCCTCGGCAGCCTCTTCCAGGACCTAACCACTCTCCTAGTAAAGAACTTCCCCCTAACATCCAACCTAAATCTTCCCTCCTTCAACTTGGATCCACAAAGGGGTCTGCTAACTCTCCTCTACTTCTACTGCAGCATTGTCCCAAAAGGTAATGAGAAAGGACATGCTCTTGGAAATGCTCATTCCCATAAAGAGAAATGTAAGTCACTCACACTTGGGTTATACACACACTCTTTTTAATGTACCTGCCATACTGAAAATTGTACATAAAATCCAAGTTAAGCAGCTGAAGTCCCCCCTTGCTTTCTGCAGGAATCCAAGTAACACCTTTGCCTTGGCCAGACAAGAAAGTTTTTGGTTCAGCCACTTGTGAGAGCCATCTAACCCTCACTCAGCTCTCTAGCCATCCTGCACACCCAGTTACTCAGAGTTTGGTAACCGGCTCACAGCTCTGTTTAAAGCATCTCCTTGAAATAACCTTGAACCTACAGGACCAGTACAATGGACACACAGAGATACAAATGCATGCATGAGTTCAGTATCACCATGATAAAATATAAAAATACTTCAGTTGAGCATCAAAACTCCATAGCCTGTAATTTTACTGCACTACTCTGGGGCAATTTCTGAGAAGTACTGTAGTATTTTTAATAGCACATATATGAGAGACCATATATACCTCTGCTGGTTGCTGCTTTCCATAAATCTTTCAAACCCAATATTTATACTCCCATGAAGGAGTGCTGGCTGCTGATTTTCCATCTCTGTAAAAGTGGTCAGATCAATAGTTGCGTGTATGTCACTTGGAAATATGTCACAGCAGCCACTAAAACCTCTTTCTCTTTGTCTGAAATAAATGTATGAAGTATGCAAATATTAAGAAAAAGGAAGCTTTAAGTTTCCTCTTAGGATCCTTTGTGAATCCTTGAGAATCCAGACACCATGATGACGGAAAATTAAAACCCTGCCAGCAGTTTACTGTCTCCCCCGAGTGCCAGCCGTGCTGTGATCCTAACACTGTGCTCCAAGCTATGAAATTCAGAAATTTGCATATTCTTCACTTCAAGATTGTTCCAGCAAAAAGGTATAACCCGGTAGAGCTGCCTGCCCACAAAAATAACCCTCTCCTCAGAAAACTTTCCTCCCTCAGAAGATGAAAAGGGGAGGAGGAGAATTTTCATTGCTCCTCAATGCCAATGAAAAGATAATACTGCTCACACTTTTGTTTTAGCTGTTGCTGCACACTCAATTTCTTAGTTAATGTGCAGGAGCAGGGAAATTAAAGTTGTGCTCTGGAGTCTTACTTTGAGAAGGACTAAAGAGATGTGTTATTCACTGGAGCTTTTTGTGAGAGACTTTACCCCTCCACCACCTTTTTTTCTTTTTTTTTCAGCACAGCTTGAGCCCTGAAGCTTTTATTAAAAAAATAAAAAAGGGAAAAAAAAAAAAACACCTCAAACCCGAAACCAAGCAGTGCACAAAGTGGGGGGGAGTAGAGAGAGAAGGTTTAACAAGCTCCAAGTCATAGATTATAAGCCGCTGCTAAAAATTTATGGTTGTTTGGATCTTTGCCACACTGAACAGATTGGCAAGCTGATCAGAATCGCAGCAGGCTGCCTAATGAGTCCCACACAATTTTTCACCCCATATTTTTCCAATAAAAAAGCAGTTAAATACCAACCGCAGCCACAGCAGAGCCTGCCATCTGGCTGCTTTTTTCTCCAGCCATCATTAAAATGGTTCTTGGCAGTTTACACCTCGCTTTTTTCTGTACAGATGTGGAACGAATTTTCTGACAACCCTTGGATGAAACAGGGAGCTTTATTGAGCTTTACAGATTAACTGCCTAAGTTCTGGTCCTAATTTTAAGTGTCTTAGCACACCGGAGGCATCATTTGAAGTGAGCTAATTGTACATTTCTGAGCCCACCAGCTATATTGGGTTAAGTTAAAAATGAGATTCAAACCCTGCATTTTGAAGAGCCACTATGGTCACCAAAGTCCGGCCCATGCTGCAAGTTCACAGGGATTAAAAAATAGTAACTGTAAGGACACAGTTTGAAAGTGTCTACAGGGGAAACCAAAGAATTATGGTTTCAACCCATGTATTGCAGCCAAGTGAATATGAGTAGCTTTATTTTTTTTAATTCTTTGCGTTTACTGTTGTCCCCACGCAGCAGTTTGGTATCAGAGCCCCGTGTCTGTGGTTACTGCACTACCCTGAGAGCAGTGGAACAAAGCTGCATCCCCAAGAGCCTGGTTAGACCTACTCCAGCCACAGCAGCTTACTGGAAAGCAGCTCAACTTCCCTCTTCATCCCTGGAAGATCACAGGGGGAGAAGAAAACTGATTTTGGAGCACAGAGTACCTATTTTCTACAACGAAGTTGTGCAACCAGAAATTGAAAGCGAAGGCTCTATGGAAACTCAGAAAAATAAAAAATATAGCTAAGCAGCACGTTTAAAAAATATGGGCCAAACAGAAGCGAGGCAGGCTGGAAATGGTGGACAGTTGTGATTAATGCAGTCTGGGAGTGTGGGTAGTTGGGGGGTGGGAGCAGGAGGGCAGCCAGATGAAGTGCAGTTAAGGTGCTCCCAAAACTGTTTCAGTCTCTCCCCTAATGACTTGTCAAGACCACAAAAGAAGCAATGGAAGGAAGAGAAGTGCAGGGACTGGAGGTCAGGTCCTCTGAGGGCAAGGCTGGAGGTCTGGCAGACTTCTCATTCTCTCCAAAGGGTTGACAAACAGTAGCAGAACATCAAGGAGACTTTTTATCATTTTGCTTTCCTTTGCATCCCTAACACAGATTATTACTTATGCCAATCATTTTATAATGACCAGTGGATTTAAAAAATGAATAATTTATAGGAATGTTGATTACATTTATTTGTTTTTAGCAAGGACCTCATCAAATCATAGAAATGCAGTACAGAAAGGGACCTTAAAAGGTCACTCTAGACCCCCTGCTCTGAAAGAGATTATGGTGGAGATTATGTGCATAATAATGTAAATGACCCTATAACTGTACTCCAGAAACAACATTTTCATTAAGAAATATATTGCCCTTGCAATCCTACTGGTTGGGCAGATAAACTTCAGAGTGCAAGATGATGCAACCACAACTATTCAAGCCCTGAAACAGCCCTGTCACAGTGACTCTGTGACAGCACAAGTGGGCATTTATTCAGAAATCTACCAAGCACAGGGTGAAGACAAATACAACTGCTTTAATTAATGTATGCTTCTATGACTGTTAAAAACATGCAGTAGTTTTGGGAGACAGGAGAAGCACAGCAGACAGGTGAAGCTGAGACCTGGTGTGATGGAGATAAAGGGTTCCACATTTGCACTCTGCTGCTGAAGTCTCCCTTGGCCCCCACACTGTGATGTGTCCTATCCCCATTACTGGAAATGGCTGTGCAAATTGCTGACAAAAAAGAGAAAAAAAATTACCTCCATCTCTTTAGTGGGTGCTGAAAGCTCCAATTTATCTCCTACCAATCGATGTAAAACACCAGTTCACCCTAAAAGTACTTTCACTGCAGCTGCAAACCTCATGGCAATGTTAAAAAGAATTGACTTGAGCATCAGTAGTCAGGTCAGACAGTTTGGGGGGTTCCAGACTATAATTTAGGCTTGGTGTGCAGCACAGACCTTGTTTCATAGCAAAGTAAATTAAAACCCAAGCAAATCTGACAGAGCAACTTTTTGTCCTATTATATTTCTGGTAAATTTTGCTCCAAGAACCATTGCTGTCTGAAGAGACATTCACATCCACGCACACTGCCCTGACATTTGCACTTTTTTATATAAACATTTTTACAATATTCCATTACCACAAAACACACCAGCTAATAGCCAAATCCTTAAAGCTGCTAACAATCAAGTCTGGCTCTGAATAACTTCCATTTCTGAAATGTTTTTGCACAGCAGGATGGCTAATAAACAACCAGGCAGTAAAACTCCAAGTCAGCCTGTACTGCCTCTGTCTTCTCCAGTTCAGAGAACTGCTCTAATACAATGTGGAAATATATCCTGTGACCAAGCAGCCCCTGGGAATTCTTACATTTCAGGTTGGGTTGTCTTCATTTGGGTTATTTTGGGATACACACAAAAATGAGCCCAAATTCCCTTTCCTTTGCTCTCCACCTCCCACACTAACACACTCCATCAAGCAAAAAATGCAGCCAGGGAATAAACTATTTCAAGAAAAAAAAATAGTCTGAAATGGTTTCCATCCAATCAAGTGATTTAGCCCAGAGGCTGAAATGATTTAGCCCTTACACAAGCCTAACACAATAGCGTTTGCATAACTTACTAGAGCTCTCTCCCCATCTGTCCCAGGGAGAGTTCCCAGTCCACAGAAGAGATGCAAAGATAATTGGGCACTTGATCCAAGGCTATCTTTCATTTTATTTAGGACTCAACTAAATAGAAGGTCAGCAGGTTATCTGTGAATGGCAAACTGCTCTTTGTTTTACCAATTTGTTGACAGCAATGTCCTCTGTGCTGCAGTGAGCTCTGCAGTCCCACTGCAGGATCCCCTTCTTAACCATGGGGCTCAGCAGGAGCAAGAACTTTGGTATGAATTTATTGTGGTGAGGTGCTGAACAACCCTTCATACAGAAGCCCAGGGTATAGCAGCCTTTTATGCCCAACACACCACCCCTCACTACAGAGCACACGAAAATTCACATTTTAGGCTCCTGTGCTTGCTCCAGCCCTGCAGAGTGCTTTATTTTTCTTACTTACTAATGCTAAGTCAGTGTAACTGACATGTTGCCTTTACAGATAATGTTCTTATGATGAGTCTCCAAACTAGTTTTAGGGTTATTAATGATCCTTTCCTCCTCACTATTTTTAAAAGTTTATGGTTTAGACTTGAGATTTTAGCTGTAGGCAGAAATATGATGCAAGCAGAACCTAGAATTTTTTCCCTCGATGCTATTAAATATAAATTCCCTTTATTGCAAAGGTAAAAGAAAATTCACAGTGAATAAAGGAACAAATGATTAAGGGGTATTTCCAAGTAATTAATTTTCACTCAAAAAAATAATAAATTTAAATCACATTTTCCTGCTTGAGAAATATGGCTTTGCTCTTGGAACTAAAATAGCTCAGCACTTGAAATCCATGGGATGCACACAAAAAGAAGGAAAGTAAATAAACAGAGTGCCTCTGGACTTCTAAGCAGAAGAGCAGGACTCAGAGAGGGAACCATAGAGCCAGTTCATTTGGATGTCTTGGAGTTATATAGTTTGAATTCTGCATTTATAGGCATCAGCAGGAATTTTGCCAATGGCTTAACTGACTTTTATGCTATAAAGCCAGAATGATCCATTTTGATTAACTGCTCTGACCTCCTGCATAACACAGGCTTACAGCACAGGGCCACGACTTCATCCCAAATCTGGATAGGAGAGAGATGCACAACATAGGAGTCAGCAGGATAGGCACAACATTTTTAATTTCAAAATGCCAAATCGTGCTAGCAGGGGAAAACACGGTGGATGATGGACAGTTCTGGAAACTGAGAGGCTTCCTGAATTATTTGGAGATACTTGGCTTTATCAAGCAAGCTGACCGAGCTATCTTTCATCTCTTGTTTTTAATTATCTTCAGAATTTCCTAGAGCTAAAAGTTGTCCTGGTGGAAGCCTCCTCACCAGATCTAATCTTTTTGCTTGAGGCAATTGGGGCAGGGTTATTTTGACATGCAAACAAAGAGGACATATGTTGCATGCAAATGAGAGGGCCACAGCTTAGAGCAGACAGATTTTTTTTTTCCTCCTGCCCAAGGCATTTCTGTTGTTGCTTAACAGGATTTCCTGGGGATCTAGACCAACACTACCACATCAGGGTCTCTAAACTCTGGCTCCCCATGGCCACCCAAGGGGGGGCAGCGCAGGCTGTCTGAGCAGCCATCTCAGACAGGGCTCTAGCTTTTAGAGGATGCTGCAAATGCTCAGCCCCACCCAGCAGCAAGCTCAACCTCTACCAGAAGAACTTCAGGGACTTGCTTTGGGAAAAGCTGGCCTGAGGCCACCAGCTCAGCCAGACTCACTCACTACTTGTTGTTTTCAGGTATCAATGCTGTGTACTGGCTGTAACTTCTTAATGCTACTTAACACACACTATTGTATTCACACTGTAAAAAGGCCCACACCCTATTCTGGTTCAAGACTTAGATACAGAGTCATTGTGGTGCTATAAACACCACTTTTAAAAGCGTTGTGTATTGACACTTTTTTTTTATATGTGCAGAATAGACTCTCAAACCCACTCTCATCACGACAACGTTTTACACCGGCCTCACTTGTCCCCAGGATGGCATTAATTGAAATAGTACCGTGAAGACAAAGAGAAACATATGAAACACCAAGATTTGTGCAAAATAATTCTCCTGCAGAGATAAAAAATCAAAGCAGTTTGGAGAGGAGGCCAGATTCTGTGCTTGATCCTTCATCTTTGTCTGCCAAGATTGTTATCATCATCCAAGAGTGGCTGCTACCAGGGGAAGCATTTGAGAATTTGCCTTTGCTACTAAGGAAAGTGCTTATAATTCAAAGTACCCAAAAGGTGAACTACCCATCCCCAAGATGTATTGGCAATCATACTTGCAGGACTTAAACATGTGAATATTTAAAGAAAAAAGGGGAGGAAAAAAGGTCTTGTAACACTTGGCACAAATCATGGCATTCATTGCAATACAACACTTCTGGCCAACCCAGTCCCATGAGCTCAGAGGGCTGTCAGCAACCACCACAACCAGAATGAACTTGCAGGTCCCTCCCTTTGGTGGGTCAGCTACAGCAGGGCAGGGACTGCTGCCTCTCGCGGGGGCAGGCTGGCTTTTGCAGGATAAACTAATTATATCAACATCCCTGCCCAGTGCCCTCAATAAAGCAGATTTGGAACAGAGGTGGAGAAGGCAGAAAGCCTTACAGATGGCACTGCCACTCGGCAGCTTACAAGAAGGCTTTGATGCCCTCCTGACCTTCGCTGGATCCCTCCAGAGAGCAGCCCCACTGGCACAGGCAAGAGCAAGTCAGATGGGGTCAACAGATGGCTGAGAATATGGTGCACATTAACACACATTCTTCTATGTGTATCTGGCCAGAGAAAAAGCAGGAGAGAGGTTTGACTCCACTGCATTCAGTGAAACCGTGGTCAGTCTGCATGGAAACCTCCACTGGCACTTGCAGAGAGTTAAATGTTTCATTCATGATGCACTAAGGTTTCACTGCTCTGGGTTTGAGAAAGGCACATTAAATTATCTTAAAGTGCTTTAGGAAAATACCCTGATGCAGGGTTAACAGGGTGCATTGTGTTGTGCATGTCGAACTGTGGACATGGGTAACCTGATAATCACATAATTTGCTTTGATGCCTCTTTTAAAAGATACTAGCATCCATCTAATTTTGATTCCTTGTAAATTATCAATCAATCAATTAATGAATCTGTTCAAACACTCCCCCCATCCCTTTATGTTTTCAATTGAAAGTGTGAAAGGCAAGTGCAGACAGATTTACATGACATTCCAGAGGCAATCAGAGGCAATGGGTATTTTTTCACTGATCTTATCCTGGTGCCCTTTAAGTACACTTGGTGTTTCTTGTGATCTTGACTGCTAAGCAATTCTTAACATTCATTTCTTCCTAATGCAAGACATGCCTTTATGGGCTTGCCTTTTGGGAAATTCCTCATATTCCTCCAAAAATCCAGCAAACTACTTAGGAAACAGTATTTTCCTTTCAAAAGACTACCTGTGCAACCATGGGGACTTTTTCTGAGAACTCGAGATCGAACGAACAAACACTTCTAGGAGTGTTCTGACTGGATGGATTTGACACAACTTTTGTAGAAATAGCAAAAGGCATCTGTCTTACTCGAGGTCTAATTTCACATACCTACACCAAAGCAAGTTTCTTAGCAAAGTGCTTAAAATAGGACCAAACCAATAAATTTAACACCCACTCCCCCAGTCTTAATTTTTGAGGGAGGCAAATCTTTTTATTTGAACTTTCAAAGGAAAGGAAATCTGCTGCAGACAGGCACTTGACGTGGAAAAATTCAGCTCCAACAGCTTACATTTGGCAAAGCTACAAGCAACTGACAACAGACCTGGAAGGAGAAGGGCCAGATAACTCCAATGTTGCACAGGACTTCCAGCTCCACCTGCAGCATAGCCAGGAATGCAGTCCAATGCCCTCTACCAGGTAGGCTTTTTAAGAGGTACATAATGGGAGATTCACAGCAGATCCATAGTAGAAGATGGATCAACCATGGCTACTCTGTAATGCTTTAAAAGACTTGCATACCATTCACACAGATTGGTAGTCTGCTTCAGACGTGTGATACTTGCTGCAATACAGTTTTAAGATATAATGTGAATATACATCTTCAATCAAAATGGAAATCCCTCAAACTAAAAAAATAACAAGTCAAAACCTCATCGAAATACAAATCAAACAAAGAAACAGAAATAGAGGACTAGAAATAATGGATGTAAATTGGAAGGGGGTAGATTCAGGCTAGACATAAGATAGAAATTCTTTACGGTGAGGGTGGTGGAACACAGGAAGAGGTTGCACAGAGAGGTCGTGGATGGCCCCTTAATCCTTGAAGGTGTTTAAGGCCAGGCTGGACAAGGCACTGAGCAGCCTGATGTAATGGGAGGTGTCCCTGCCAATGGCAGGGGGGGTGGAACTTGCTGATCTTTAAGGTCCCTTCCAACCTGAACTATTCTGTGATTCTATGATACTACGATTTTAAAATTAATTAGAAGAGCACAGAACCAAGCAGCAACTGGAAAAGCACAACACCTTCCCCCAAGCCAAAGCCTTACTCATACACATTGCAAAAAATACTCTTTCAGCAACTAGACAAAGATTTTTATTTTTAAATTGAACACAGTCAAGCTTACTACTAAATTTTACATTTCTGCAAGTGGCAAGGATACATTTGTTAGCATAAAGCATTGGTGGGCTACAAGTGACATGGGAGGTAGGCTGCACTCAACACCCTGCCAGGGTATTAACTCCCAGCTTACTGAGGCAATGCCACACTCACTCCTTTCTGCTGCACAACTGCCTTAACATCCCTTCTGTGACACACCAGAGCTAGGAAGAGTGGTGCTACTATTTTAAGAGTAACAGCCAGTGATCTGTTATTTCCAGTGAAAATCTAGTTGTCCGCAAGAATTATGCTTTCAATTTTAATGCACCAGGTCCTCACCTGTGGTATTATTCTCTCCTATTAAATCAGGGAAGATCATACTTGCAGATCTGTTAGAGTGGGACAAGGATGGGCTAATGTGTGCGCTGCATTCTGAATGTGTAGAATAATAAGTGTATGAATTATTTATGTGTATAAATTTAAACTCTTTGATTGAAATGTAAGACTGCTTGATTAGAAAGAAACTTAATTCCTCCATCTTTGACACCTAGGTGCTCTGCTGCACGAGCTTATAACAATGTGGGCTCCTCAGCTGCATGTTCCTATCTCCTCAGTGCCAGCACCAGTGTTCATGAAATAAGATAGAAATCCAGAGCTGACCCAGCTGAGGAGAAGGCACACACAGGTACCCCCACACTTCAAATTTTTCAGCTAGAGGGGTTTAATAGACCTGTTCACTGCACAACCATAGCTGTGGGGTGCCAGGGGAATGTGTAGCAGAGACTGATGGACCACAGCAGCAGCCGTATAGATCAGCCTCAGTCAACCTTATAGATCAACCTTACACTATGTTAAATGCCAGTCCCTGTTATGTCTAACAGCCTCTAGAAATGCTTTGGTTTTTTGCTTATGTTTTCTTGAAAACAGATATACCTATATCTCTCATTGTCTCTCCCAGTAGTGCAGGAGCTTAACAGAGACCCATCAGTGGTATCCTGCGCTTGATGTTTTAACTACCTCATTTAATAATCTGCAAAAGGAAAAAAGGACCAGACAATTAACTGAGTGATTTGTTATCAGGGGTTTCCAAAGGCAGAGCTGCAAGAAGAAACATGCACTGAGAAAACAGAATCACACAGCCAGCAATACTCTGTGTAGATAAGGCCTCTCAATCAAATTTGCTCTCCTCTTGCTTTTAATGCTCTTTGCTCCAGACACCAGGTAGGTACCAATAAAATGTGGCTTTCTGTAAGAAAAGCATAACCTCTTATCTGAAAAAATCACTTCTCATCTTAAAACTAATTAGCCCTTGGCTTCATCATTATCAACTAATGTTCTCAGCCACTGGCCAAAAAGTTTTCCAGCAACTTCAGCTGCTGTTGATGGGATTCATGGCCTCAGTACAGCAGTAAAATAATAACTGAGTACTTGTCCCTAAAGTGAAAGCAGCATGCTGAGAGGGAATTTTGCCCATTTTAGATTCAGATGCTGAGTGAGAAGTTTATATATAATAGGAAAGGGGGTAAGAGAGTGTCTATAATTAATGCAGAGTTATGAAACAATTAATTCGTTTGGTCGTCAAATTACCATTTACATGGAAATCCCACAGCAGAAAACCCTTGGTCTGAGTCCAGCTGAAAGCACATGTGTGTGAAGCAACATCTCTACAGCACAAGGCCAAGACCTGCAGTGAGTCTGGTGCCATGAACCTGTTCAAATCATAGCGCATTTAATTAGTATCTGTGTGATCCCCTCCTCTACTTTGCTTACAGCTTTCCTCATTAAGGTCAATGCATATTTAATTCCAGTTCACATAGTCCATGCTTTACACTGAGCAGAAGCAGCATTCTCCATTCATTTCTCATTTCCAAAATATATTTGCTCACTGTTTTGAAGCACACAGGTGGCCTTTCTGCCAGACTGGACTTCTAATCTATGACAACAGCTACACTGCATAGCCAACACCACCCAGGGCTGCTGCCGTGGATGTGGCAGAGGAAGGTGAGGTAGAAGCACTTAGGTTTTGAGACTATTTTCAAAAAAACCCCATAGAATCATAGAATAGTTTGGGTTGGAAGGGACCTCAAAGATCATTGAGTTCCAACCCCCCTGCTATAGGCAGGGACACCTCCCACTACATCAGGCTGCTCAGTGCCTTGTCCAACCTGGCCTTAAACACCTCCAGAGAGGGGGCATCCACAACCTCTCTGGGCAACCTCTTCCAGTGCTTCACCACCCTCACTGTAAAGAATTTCTTTCTTATGTCAAGTCTAAATCTACCCCCTTCCAATTTACATCCATTGTTTCTAGTCCTCCCATCCGATATCATATTAAAAAGTCCTTCCCCTGCCTTTCTGTAGGACCCCCTCAGGTACTGATAAGTTACTATAAGGTCTCCCCTGAGCCTTCTCTTCTCCAGGCTGAACAACCCCAACTCCTTCAGCCTGTCTTCATAGGGCAGTTGCTCCAGCCCTTTGACCATTTTCGTGGCCTCCTCTGGACCCGCTCCAACAGCTCAATGTCCTATTGAGCTCAATGTCCTAATGATGGCTTTCACACTTTCCTTGAGGTAAGACATGCTGCCTTTCCTCCACCTCAGGCAGCCATCCCTCCCAGGCATTATCAATAAGCACTGTTCCAGCAGGCTGATGCACATGCTGGCTGCCTTTGCTGCATGAAGTCTCTCTCTGCTGGAAGAAGCATTAATTATAAGCAGGCAAGAAGAAACTTCTGCAGCATTGATGGCTGCTCTGCTGGGTACTAAGCTTGTTTGCATTAACTTTCAAAATAAATTATAAAAGGCACAGGCATGGGCAACAGACAGACACACCCATAATCCCCGGAGTTGCTAGTCAGCATCTTGTATGTGTATGAGGAAGCATTGTTCAGATGTGAGCAAGTGCACAGGCACACAGGCTTTCCTGCAGAGCAGTTTAACTAACCCCATCCCCAGTATCAAACACCAGCTTGCTGTGAGCTTGAACACTTGGCTGCCTTTGTGGTATTGTGGTTGCTAGCTAAACCCAAACTCACTTCAAGGTAGGAAGTTTTGTGTTCTGCCTATAGACTTGGCAAAATAAGTTAACAAAGTGGTGAATCAATGGCACTCAATTGTTACAGAGATGCAAAGCTGACAACACACAGGTTTTTAATATTAAATACTGGTGATATTGATGATTTTGCTGATTAAAATGGTGGTTACTGACTGTGTTAATAATTGCTGCATTTTATGTACTTGTAGGTGCTAAGAGCACGGGATAGAAATTTCCCTCTAAGTGCTGCCCAAGAAGACATCAAGAAGACTATCTAACATCAAGAAGACTATCTACTGAAAGTTCTGCTTTTAAAATTTCAAATTTATAAGTTTTAAATGAGGTTGCTGCTTGAGCAGGAGTCATGGCTTTCACCAGCAACGGCAAAATAATCTTCTAAACCACAAAGATACATTAAAAAATACCCTGAATAGCACCAGTCAGCAAAAACATTAAAAGGCAGATTAAAAAAAAAATACCCCTAAGCCAATGTGTTGTTCTGAATAATGACTTTACAAAAATCATATTATTTTCTGGAGCCTCAAAGCTGGAAGGGCTCCACTGACATCACTGAAACTGCACCATTGTAAAAATGGCATTGGGAAGAACAGAAACAGGCTGAGAGAACTAGACAGCTGTGACCACTAACACAGGCTGCACATTAGGAAAGATCAAAGACTAGTTTTTACAAAACTTTTTGGCTTGGTTTTTATTTTACTGAATTCGGGTAAAACACTTCCCACATTTGCTCTCAGTAGCTTGATGGGCCAAAATTCTCCACTGACTTTTGAACACACCATAACACCAATGGGTATTGGTTATTCTTCTGAGAGGTATTTCTATCTGCTGCTAGGAAACTTCAGTCAATCAAAATACAAGATCATCTCTCCTCCTAACTGCAGAACTGTGGCAAAGAAGCTGAACTGTGTGCAGCAGATAAACACAACCTTCTGGTCTGAAGCCCCCCCTTCTCCAAGACTCCATTACTCAGAAACATCCCCATTCTCTTGACCAAGAGGAATGCTTCTAAAGGTTAAACATATGACCCTCTTGTCATGTTAAAAAATGAGAAAAAGAGGAGGAAAACAGAGCAGAGGAGGAGGAGAGCGTACAAATGAGACCAACTGACTGCTCAGCAAAAACAGAGGGCAAGGAGTGAGAGCCATCATCCCGCAGGGAACACGTGATCTAGAACCACGACTCACACCTGGCATCTGCAGAGAAAACCACCATCATTGCTGAAAAACCCTCAGAGCTGGCACTTTTTAGGCACAAATTTTCTATCAGGAAATGCTGGATCTTGGCAGCAAGCACACCACAGATGGGAATGACAAAACAGCAGGGTTATATGAACATGTCTATCTCCAAGGCCAGAAGAAAAGAAAAGATAAAATCTCCAAGGTCCTTTTTGGAGAAGAATCTTAAAAGCTGTAGATTGCATTTCTCAGGTATTTTGTATCATGATTAAATCTGTTTCTAGCATTACACCTTTAAGAAAGATCAAAGGTAGGCAGCGAGGGAAGAAGATATACATTTACTTGCAATTGAAGCAAACTGAAGCCTCCAGCACTGTTTGGCTTCTCCAAAGTTTCCCTTTCTGCCTCAGCATTTCTTCTGCCCTCCCCTCCCTAGCCCTTGCTACAACAAGTGCATCCAGATGACTGACACTCCAAATCTCAGTACATGCACCACCAGAAACTTGCCACAGTTCTTTCATTTTCTGTAGTTTCCATGCCTCATTTTTTTCTGCCTTTAAGAAAGGACATCAAAGAACATCAAGGTTTAGGAGCTGTTAACAACACGTGTATCAATACCAGTATCAGCAAAACACTGCATGCAACTCATCCTACTAACAAAACCTATGAAAGCAAAGCTGTACTGGGAAAAACTAGTTTCTCAGCATAACTGCATATGCAGCAAAGCTTTTTGCCAATCTCCTCTGAGCCCAGATGAACCTAATTAAGCTGCTAGAACCCGTAGTGTAAAGATAACCGTGACATCCCATGTGGGGCTTTGTAATAACCCAACCCTGTCTCCAGCGTGATAAAGCTCAGAGCACTGTGGATTCCACACTCAGCTAAAGCAGTGTATGTGAACAACTCTTTTAGAATCATAGAATAGT
>VZTY01015397.1:889-33059 GCA_013400935.1 Turnix velox
AACTTCATGAGGTTGGCTTGGGCCCACCTCTCAAGCCTGTCAAGGTCCCTCTGGATGGCATCCCTTCCTTTAGGTGTATCAACTGCACCACACAGCTTGGTGTCATCTGCAAACTTGCTGAGGGTGCACTCGATCCCACTGTCCATATCTCCTACAAAGATGTTAAATAGCACTGGTCCCAGTACTGATCCTTGGGGAACACCACTCGTCCCTTGTTTCCACTTGGACAATGAGCCATTGACTGCAACTCTTTGAGTGCGACCATTCAACCAGCTCCTTATCCAGCAAGTGGTCCATCCATCAAACCCATTCTTTCCCAGTTTGGTGACCAGGATGTCATGCGGGACAGTGTCAAATGCCTTGCACAAGTCCAGGTAGATGATGTCAGTTGCCCTTCCTTTGTCCACCGATGATGTGACTCCATCATAGAAGGCCACCAAATAGTACATATAATTCACTATTATTTCAAAGTGAAGAGATCAGTGTGACCTAACAGTTCCTAATTCCTTGAAATACTGCAATGCCTTCATGCTGCTTCATTATCCTGGACACCACATCTGCAAAAGCCCACAGCGCTCTGCAGACTGAGCAAGTCGCCCAATTAGTTCGGTTTTTCAATGCATGTGAGTAATTATGGACTACTCTATCAATTCACATTGATTAATAGGCTTCTTATCTAGATAAAGAATAGTAAGCCACATACTAAAATGAAAAATTTAGGCAAAAAACCTCAGTGCTGAATTTTGTTCATTGCTTGGCAAAAGCAGGGTGCACTCAGGGCAAGCACACAGGCTCTGCAGGGATTTCAAGTCAAACCTCTGTTCAGCTTAAAAGCTGAAGTCAGATAGCTGAAGGCTGAAGCTCCATTTAGCATTAGTGAGTGGGTTCATCAGAGAACACCCTGATGGTGCTGCCTATTCCTCCCACATACTGACTGCAGCACCCCAGTCTCACATCAGTTCATTCTCTCACCCTACAAAAGTCTGGAAGGCACAGTATGACCCAGGTTCCTCTTCTGACAGGATCTGGATCCTATGCAAGGACCAT
This sequence comes from Turnix velox, assembly GCA_013400935.1. Lineage (NCBI taxonomy): Eukaryota > Metazoa > Chordata > Aves > Charadriiformes > Turnicidae > Turnix > Turnix velox. The sequence goes on from VZTY01015397.1 coordinate 1,937, forward strand.
CTTACTCTCATTACTCTGGTAATGTTGGGGTTTTTTAAAAGGTCACATAGGAAATACAGGACTGAGTGACAGATGGACACATCACTGCTGACATCACTGCACTGCTCCACCAGAGGAGAGGCTCAAAGGCACCTGCCAGAAGATCACAGAATCATAGAATGTGAGAGACTGGAAGAGACATCAAGAGATCATCTAGTCCCATCACCCTGTCAGAGCAGTAATACCCAGATCAGGTCACACAGGAAGGCATCCAGGTGGTGCTTGAATGACTCCAGAGAAAGAAACTCCACCCCCTCTCTGGGCAGCCTGTGCCACTCTTCTCTCACCCTCACAAAGTTTTTTCTCATATTTCTGTGGAACCTCCTATGTTCCAGCTTGCACCCATTGCCCCTTGTCCTATCATTGGATGTCCTATCATTGGCTCTTCATGAGAAGAGCCTGGTTCCATCCTCCCGACACTCATCCTTTACATGCTTACAAAAGTATTAGGTTCCTCCAGCTCAGCACAGTACCTGCTCCAAGGTCTAAGAAACAGCAGGTCTCTCTCTGCTGGCAGCCTTGCTCCAGCAGCTTTGAATGACCCCAATATATTGGGGAACCCTAGTGTTGGCAAAACATCACACCTGTAACCTTTTCACTTTGGCTATCACCACAGCTCATAATGTGTACAAACAAACATCCATGAGCATTATTGATGAGGAAAGACTAGCTAAATTTGTTCAAGGGTTAGGAATTCCTTTTTAAAATGGTAGATGTCAGACAGAACAAGAAACAACAAGGGTTGCTTTAGGGAGACAGTTTGTTGTTTACTTGCTTTTGTTGCTGAGGGGTTTTCTTCCCCTCCTGAAAATCAAGATTATATTGAAAGGAGATGAGGAAATTGCCAATTTCTGGCTAAAAAACATTAACACAAAAATTCACTAAAAGCTGAATTTCAAGCCTAAGAAAACAAATGAACAACCTAAGAGACACAGCACATATACCATGTAGCTGAGAACCTGTGTTTCCAATGATGAAAACAGTAATATATCGCTCAGTTTTGGTTTTCTCCCCTCAAATTTTCATGTCCTGGTGTTTACTTGGAATGAAGGAGTTTTGTTATCCATTTATTGAGGTTTTTCTCTGTACCAGTGCAGTGCTTGTTATCAACCTATTTAACTAGGAGACATCTGTAGCAAACAGGAATATTGGCTATTTCAATGGCAAAGCAAAGTGAGGGAATCAAGGCTTTACATGTTCCATAAAGTCATCTGTGTAATTAGGAACAGATTAGAAGTCAAATGAACATTGAACTATTTTAGTTTCTGCTAATAACTAAGCCCACAGCACTTTAGTGTCAGGATTCAGTAACCAAATGCAGAAAATATGGGTCATTTTGAGAGGATGTTTGTTTTTTAAAGAGCAGAATAATTAAATCAGGTGAAGGCAAGATTCCATTAACTGGTAACAATAATTAATAGAATCATAGAATGGTTTGGGTTGGAAGGGACCTTCAAGATCATCTAGTTCCAACCCTCCTGCCATGGGCAGGGACACCTCCCACTACACCAGGTTGCTCAGTGCCTCATCCAGCCTGGCCTTAAACACCTCCAGGGACTGAGAGGGCATACACAACCTCTCTGAGCAATGAATGTAGATGTACTCACATAGCCTCCTAGCATTGTTTAAAACTTGCAATTTCAGTGAACATTCCCACTATTTATTTCAAAAATAGAAATAATTATCCCAGGGTCAAGTGCAATGAGACTTGTGAATGCTCACAAGGAACACCCAGTTTCCAAGGGGATCTGCATTAGCTCAGAAACCTGATTGTACCACGATGTAGATGATAACAAATATGTTATTTGATAAATATAGTATGATTTTTACTTTTTTCATCTGTAAACTGGAATTTTTGTTGTATTTTTTATTACTTTAACTTTGACTTCTATATAATTAAACTAACATAGAAATAATGGGCATTTCTTTTACCCTTCTACATCATAAGTCAAATGAGAACTTTAATATTGCATAATACATGTGATACATCTATCTGATATTCTTTACAAAAATCTTAGTCTAATTGTGAAAGACTACAGTTACAAAACATTCTCATCAGTGGTGTGTTTAATTGAGCTCCTGAGAGGCAGTATCAGTAAGACTTAGGGAGATAAATAAGCAGTAGTCCCATTGGTCTCACCAAGAATCCATTGATGTTTCATAAATCCTCGTCAGTACAAATCTAATTGAGTTACCATGCTGAATTAGCTTACATCTAAATGGCATTCATGTCTACAAATGGAATAATTTGAGTCTAGAAAATGGGATATATCAAGTGCTATCCCAAGTGACAACAGGAAGATATTTTCATTCAATCAATTGCTTTAAAAAAGCAGATGTAATACTTGATTCAGGGTTGATGACAAGACAGTGTCATTTGGTCTAACAATAATATTAGACAGGGAGTGTTAACCACTTTTTCATATTTATATTTATTCTAAGAGATTCTTCACTTAGATTCTTTCAGATTTTGCTTTAGGATACAAAGTCATTACATGACTGCATACTCCCTATTTTATATCTAGGATAATGAAATCAGCTACACTCATTAGTGCAAACTATTCTATGATTCTTTCCACTACTAGAATTCTAAGACGAATAGCAGATAAATCAATAAATAACAGGGTTTGCAACAGAAACTTTCATAGCTATTTATATTTTTAGCCTCAGTACTAAAGGAATTGCTTTAGAAAGAATAAAGCAAATAGGACCTCTCATTTTCCCCACCTTCCTCAATCACTTTCTCCTGTGTACTAAATTAAATAAGGCACCATCATACTTGTGCCATAGTCCAGTGTCACCCTGTCAGTGACAACCTGCACCACAGACTGAAATTTGTCAGATGTCACTAGTTTAATTGAACCTGTTTACATTAACCATCTGTTTTTTTAAAACAAATATAAATGGCTCTCTCAAACTGTATATAAGCCCAATATTAAATTAGGATGAATCTTTGCAATGCTGGATAATAGATTCCTTTAATTCAGAAAGTAGTATAATTTGCATGCATATTTTATTTATTACACCAATTAAGTTTTGCAAATAGTTTGCAATGAGGTCCCTATGACCCAATAATTCACAATTACTCCTGGGATATCCTGCCCACTTTAGCACGTTTTGAATAATATTGCTATCTCCTTGAGAAAAATAATGCATGATGGAGACATGAAGAGTCTGCCCGCCTCCTCCTTAACCCATTTGACTCTGGGCAGTGTAACTGGAACCCCTTCACAGGCCTTTGTCATGTTTGTTAATGAGTGCTTTCCTTCATCTTCCTCTCTTTTCACATACTTGTCTTCTAAGCTCTCGTGGAAATTCCTGCTATACATAATTGGCATGAGTATTCTGGGTGGTAACACAAAATAAATTAATAACAACCCATGGAAACTGCCAGGCTGGCATCTTGATTTTGCTGCAGTATTAAATAGTGGAGCACAGTTGAAAATGGACACTGTAGAGCAAACATACTGCAATCAAATCTACTTAAACCTGGTAAACTTAATTCTGCAGTATGGATCTGAAGCAACTTTAAAAACTGCATCAGAAAAAAATTTGTTTGAGACTCATTTGGAATATCTATCTCGATAATGACAAGTTCTGTTGTGTTATTTATTAAAACAAGCCAAAATATAGTTTCCTCTGCTTTAATCAGCTTTGTAAGGAATTTACATTACCTTAGAGTATCAGAAAATGCTTTATTTTGGCACAGTGCTCAGGCAAGACAAGCATAAGGGAATGGTTCTAGAAGGGAGTGCTGCAGGAGCCCTGGTTGGTGCCTGCAATCACAGAGGTACGTGTGCTTCAGTGAGAGCAAATAAAGCATGCACGACTAAAGAAATGTGATTGTGAGCAGGTGGGAGTCTGTGGAAAAACAAAGCACAAAAGCCAAAATGGGCAAAATAAAAGCTGGACCTGCAAAGGAAAACTTCAAGTGACCACATCCACTGGGGCAATGAGAGCTGAAACTGAGTCCCTTGCTGGAAGTGTGTAGTGAAAGATCCAAAGGAGGGGGGCAACAAAGAGGATGAGAGGGCTGGAGCACCTTCCTTCTGAAGACAGACTGAAGGAGTTGGGGTTGTTGAGCCTGGAGAAGAGAAGGCTCCGGGGAAACCTCACAGTGACTTATCAACACCTGAAGGGGGCTACAGAAAGGTCGGGGTCGTACTTTCTAACAGGGCATGTGATGGCAGGACTAGGAGTAATGGATGACTAGGAGATTCAGGCTGGAGAGAAGAAAGAAGTTCTTTCCTGTGAGGGTGGTGAGACACTGGAACAGGTTGCCCAGAGAGGTTGTGGATGCCCCCTCAATCCCTGGAGGTGTTTAAGGCCAGGCTGGATGAGGCACTGAGCAACCTGGTGTAGTGGGAGGTGTTTGTGCCCATGTCAGAGGGTTGGAACTAGATGATCTTGAAGATCCCTTCCAATCCAAGCCACTCTATGATTCCATGATCTTCCTAACAAGAAATAGTCACAAACAGCACAATATTCTAGCTCTTTGATGTCTTTCTGTTTTATTTCTGGGCAATTTCATTAACCTCCTTGAAAGAAGATGTGCTTGAAGGAACTCTGTAATATAGGTCATTTTTAGGAGACATTTATATTCTGCTGTTAATCAGCAATGCAAGGAGGAATGAATTACCCAGGAACTATTCAGTAGGGAATAGCTTGTGTTGGCAAACAAAATCAGTGAGTAATCTAAGACCTGACTCCATCTCTAAAACCCTTCCATGGCACTGCTCAGCTAAGAGACAGCGTGAAAACTATTAAACATTAGGATTACAACAAATAATTTTACACCAAGAGCTGAGGGAAGTGCAGGGCAAAGGAACCCAATTCCCACTTCTCCTGTGTACCCAGAAACACTTGGAGATAGCAAAAGTATATGGAGCCATCAACGCAGAAAATGCTGCAGTGACTATGGGCAAGGAGCAGAGAAGGGCCACACTCCCTTCTGAGGACAGGCTGAAGGAGTTGGGGCTGTTGAGCTGGGTGGAGAGAAGGTTCAGGGGAAGCCCTGAAGAGGGCTACAGAAAGGCGAGGGTAGGATTTTTCAGTAGGATATGTGATTTCAGGACTAGGAGTAATGAATACAAACTGGAAGAAGGGAGATTCAGGCTAGATATAAGAAAGAAATTCTTTATGGTGGAGGTGGTGAGACACTGGAACAGGTTGCCCAGAGAGGTTGTGGATGCCCCCTCAATCCCTGGAGGTGTTTAAGGCCAGGCTGGATGAGGCACTGAGCAACCTGGTCTAGTGGGAGGGGTCCCTGCCCATGGCAGGGGGGGTGGAACTAGATGATCTTGAAGGTCCTTTCCAACCCAAACCATTCTATGATTTTATGATTAAGCAGAGCACGTAATCCCATTTTGGTGGCGAGAGATGGAGTGAGACTACATCTCCCATCATGCAACAGCCAGGGAGTAATTGATAGCTTAAGTAACTACATTTTCACAAGGCAGAATTGTGAATCAGCTACAAGGAAAAAAATCCTGTCTGGAATGGCTTGGTGTTATTAAAAGGACATGGACTAAACGATTGTTTATCAGTATACAAAATAGCAAGAGAGATTATCCCACAGGAGCAGCAGGCTGAATAGTATTAACAGTGCTTTAAACTGTAATGAATTCCCAGTCTAATTCACTATGAGGTTTCAATTTATACCACATTTAGAGTACTCCAGGTTCAAGTAATCACTGCAGTAATTAGCTTACTTCCAGTCCTCCAAAATAAACCCACTAATTTTTGCAATCAGCCTTCATTTGGTTAATCACCAGTTTAATTGATTTAATTAGTTTGATCTGCAAAATTAGTCAAGTGTAAATACTGTTTTGTAAACAGAGTTTAGCTCCAAGCTGTAATATAGGGAATTCTAATTCAAAGCTGGAATTAATAACAAAAACCAACACACACATGATTTTGTTGCTGTATCCGGTAATTTTAAGTCTTCGAGACACATTTTCACACTTTTAACAGATAATGCTATTTTATTTTAGTGAAAAAACAAAGGATTATTCCTCTCAAAGTTTTATTCTTGACTAATGAATTTTACACTGTGACAAATGACACTAAGACAGGATCTTTGCTTTCTCTAGGTTAAGAGCCTAATTTTTCTTTTGTTATTCTGCTTTTGCTTTGAAAAGGTGCTAAAAGGCATTTATTAGTGAGCTAGACCAAAGGGAAAAAAAATAGATAACAAAAACTCTGGTTCCTCCTAAACCAACACTATTTTAGAGTAGCTTAAAAGGCACAGGAATAAAATAAGGAAGCAGTCTGCAAAACTTGGCATAAAAGGAAAATGGGATGTCTGAGCAGTAATAATGCCTGAAATTACAAGCTGAACAAAATCTGGAATAGCACTGAAATAGAAGATTTACTGTATTCTAGCACAGCTCCAATGGTTACTGATATTATCCATCATGAAAGCACTTTTGATCCTCTGAAAAATGCTATGTAATTAACAACAAATGGCCAGATGTACACATTAAACTCCTTAAAATTATCCTAGAAGATTCAGAACAAGGCACGTCTCTTCAAGACAGGCCCTATCTTCATTGTATTTCAAATTAAGTAAATTGTGGCAATTGAAACACAGATTTCCTTTCTGTGGGAGGGGGTACAAATTTTACCATCTTCTGCTTAGTCTCTGCCCTGAATATAAAGGTACGTCAACAATTCCTTCTTCTTCCATTTTCCCCCAGCCTTTTTTTCAAGCTAAATCTTTCAAAATTGCTTCAAACTGAAGTAATTTCACTGCCCAAATCAAACACTGTGAGACTGGCTTCATTGTCTGAAAAATTACTTCCTGACAGCAGCAATTTCACAGTTTCAGAGAAGAAAAAGGAAAGAGGTGAGAAGGGAAAAAAATCCTCAGTAACATCAACTGGTTTTTTTTTTTTAATTTCTCTTCACTATAAGAAATTGAGAAAAATCTGAGAAAAGATATGCTTAAGGAAAAAAAAAATTCCACTATCTCTTCATTCTGGTTTCAACTTCCTATCAAATATTTTGTGCAAAGTATTTTGCAGAGAAGAGGTTTTGGGGTTAGATATTGCCTCTTCTATTTTTTTTTTTTGAGTCAATTGGTAAAAAAGCCCAACACCAACAACAGCAAAAAAACAAACAAAACATTTTTTAAAACTTAAACCAAACAGAAAAAACCCACAAACCAAAGCCTTTCAGTCTTCAGAAAAAGCATCCCTCCACCTCTGGGCAGATATTGGCACCTCAGGCACATGCCCAAGCTCAGCATCACTCTGCTCCACCCATGACATCACTCCTCAGCCCAGCTTCCAGCACTGGAACACAGTAAAAACATGCCAAGAAGGAACTGCAATGTCTGCACCTCCTCTTTCCTATAATTTAAAGGTTTCTTTTTCTTATCTTAGAATGTATTAATCTGTGCATTCGCAAAAACAACTGTGAATTCTGCTTTTTGCGTATGGTGTGGTTTCCACAAAGGTGGATGAGGACCTCATAGATTAAACAGAGTCTCAGATGTTTTTGTGATTTTTATTGATCTGTTATTTGATAGTTCTAATTATCAATCAAAATGACTGAATTAAGTCAATCACTCTGCAGAAGCCCTATTCAGTGCGCATGATCAAAAGCATAGCTATGGCAGAAAGCCCACAGAGGTTCTCCAATGCTCTATATGATTTCAGTGACAGATCTCTTCTATGAAGGTACCCGGAGAAGAGAAGGCTCAGGGAGGACCTCATAGTAGCTTCTCAATACCTGAAGGGGCTACACAAATTCAGAGAGGAAAGAAGAACACTGCATTTCACAGGTGGGCTTAGAAATGCACATCATTAGGTTTAACCATACACAAAGCATCACTGAAACTGCTTAGCTTTGTCAGTGTATACAAGCAACACACCAACTGCTTTCACAAATAAACTGCCATTTTTAATTCTGGCACAAATCTGGCCTATGACTGTGAGAAAGGGAAAAACTCCAGAGATCCCAAAGCCATTTAATGCAGAAGCAACAGCATGTTTCATTCTCCTGAGTAAAAGCTCTCCCCAGATTGTTAAAACATAGAAAGATCTGTTCAATGAATGAACTAGATGAGAATTTTAGATTGGAGAAGCAACACCAAATCAGAAAGCCCTGCAGGTAGGAGAGCTATTAACAGGGACTTATGAGACTGTTAAAAGCTTTTACAGGCACATAACAGAAATACTTAAGAAAGTTTAGAAGCTGGGAATCTCTATTTCATTTCGGAGTCCCATCTCCACTGTCATTTGCATGTTGTGACAACCTCCATCGCCACATTTCTTTCTGAAGTGGCAGAACATATGAGGAGACATTTAGACTGGTCTGAAGAAACCTGCAATTTTTCCTTTAAGTTATTTTTATAGCAAGCCTAGTTAACTGTGCTCTCACAGGAACAAGAAATCACGAGACTGAAACACATTCAGTATTCTTAGTTGTATGTATTATTCAAATTCACATTTTGTAAGAGACTGATGGATAATTAATTTTCCAATTTGTAAGATTTCTTAGGCAATCAAGAGTAACTCTGAAACAACGATGAATGCCTAATGATCATACTTTGCTGCCTTTGATTTAAAGCATTTGGCTAGGGTTCACCTTTCTGTTTGTTTCTTTCAACCACACATTAGTAAATTCTCATTAAAATGCAAAAGGGCCGTATGTATTCCTACGATGTTCTCCACCAATCATTTCCTGTTTCAAAGGAGCAAACAAGCTTCAAAGTTTATTTGACTTTTAACAATCACATGAGCTTACATTGGTAGTCTCTGATCGTGAATGCTCTTAGAACTACCCAGAAATACAAGAAACGGCAAAAATAGAGCTCAACTTGAGAAGCAATTATAGGTAGAGTCACAGCAAAGACTTACACCCCTCTGGATACTGGTTACTCTTTTCTTCCTCCCTTTCCATGAAGTCTGTGGCTTATGATCAGAGGGAACAAGAAGAAATTACAGAAAATACACAGCATTACAGGCCACATATGCGAAAGGGGATAAAAGACAGTTACTTACTTGATACATATTCTGGCAGTCACAGCAGAATTTAAGTGTGTTCAGATACAAAACTGTCACATAGAATTGCTTAAAGATCACTGAAAAAAATTAATACAGACACAGGCCCACTCTCAGAATACAACCCCCAATTTCAATCTCCTTCATTCCACAAACAAATTTATTCACCCTCTGCCTATGATCAAAGCCTCAAAGTCCCCACAAGAGAAGACACTTCTTGGAAGTGAGGACTATATCAAACATTTCTTTCTAGATGCCTTCCTCATCAGCCAAGTGTATTTGACTCCCAGACCCCACACAATCTCTATGTCTCTATGTCTATTTTGGCCAGGGAGGTTAGCAAATTGTCCTCGACACACACAGTACCTCATTCAGGGAGGCAACAGGCTTATATCTGTCCCCATCAGCAGTATCCACACAGGCTATGGTACATTAATAAAACCTCCTCTATTTCTTATTATCAACACTAAACAGACCATTCCAAGTCACTGTAGTGCTTAAATGGATGACTTCAGTCTCATGAAAGGTTTGAAAAAAGACAAACAAACAAAAACCCCCCACCCAAACTACAATTAAAAATAGCAGGAAAAAGAATAATAAAGAGAGAAAGACTTATTTATAGAACTCCTAGAATTTTCTGAATGACTGCTAATTAAGACTACCTTACTCTACTGGGTGCTTTTGAGGTCACATTCCAGAGCAGCTTTCACAAATACAGACAATTATTGGCAAATGCAATCAGCAGCTTTCTCCCTGCACCTTGAGCAGCAGGTGCCAGCCCTAGTTTTGAGATACCAGGGTCACAGCAGGAGCCAGCACAGAACTTTTCTGTGGCACTTAAACAGAGGCAACACCTCGGTGTTTATGATTTCAAGTATCCCTCTATTCAGCCTTTAGCATCCCAATTTATTCTCCCACGAACAAAGAATTATTTCTGAGATTACAGTACCAGCCTCTGTGTTAGAGACTTTAGCAAGAACATATTGTTTTTAATAAATCCATCCCTGAATCTCTCCCCTCTGAATTTTTTAATAATTGGGTAATATCATCTTCAAATGGAAATATTTATATGCTGAGACTGATAAGCAAAACTTATATTTTAATATATATGTGAATAGAATTGAGGCCTGAAAATTGCAGGAGTTGAACTGACACTTGTAGGAACAATGTAATCCAAATTATCAGCAAAAGGTTTATGTAGTTGTATCTAAAGACAGCAAATGTCACTCAAAATAGATTGGCAAAAAGTAACGAGAGTAACTTAAGATATAAAAGCTACCTGGAGTTAGGGCTTTGCCTATTACTCCACCTTCAGTCTGCACCACACAGTACAAGTCAGCCAAGCAGGGTTGGAGCTAACGAAGCCTCTTCCTGCAGTTCTGTACTTCCATATATTTATTTATTTGGCTGTATTCCTCAAAAATTCAAAAAATATGTTTTCATAAGCCTCCTCAGGATTTTTTTTTTCCTTTAGCGACTTCCCTTATTCTAAGAATACTAAATTCTAACCATTTAATGAAGCCAACTCATCAAAAGGAAGCTAAAATTAACATAGCATTAGGGGACTAATCCAAAAGAAAGAGTGTCACAAACGCCATTATTCTATGCACTGCAGTGTTGTTATAAAAATGCTGATATTTAAGCATCTTTTACACTTTTTAAACTGTTGGCTTTAATCTGCATTCACTGCATAGAGGTGCACTAGGTTGATACCTTCCTGACATTTCCTTTGAACATCTCTTCCCAATTTTGAATCCCAGGCTTCAGAAGTGACTCAGGTACTCAGGAGCCTGAGCTGCACAACTGAACAGGGCTGCAGGTGCCAAACTGATGGACATACAGGCTGTAAATAAGCAGCAAGGTGGTATTTAAGGAAAGCAACTGAGACCCTGATTCCTAATGAAGTCAAAGGCATTAGCCTCCCAAGTCCACTAAAAATTATTTTTTTGATGCATATCAATATTTTAAGGCACAGACAAACCTCTCAAAATTCTGGATTGAAAACACAGGCTTAGAAAACATTCTCCTATTTTCACAAGGGACCACCTTATCTTTTGTGTCACCCTACACACACACAGTGCACTGGTTACACATCAAAAAATCACAGAATATCAGGGATTGGAAAGGACTTCAAAGATAATCTTGTCCAATCCCCCTGCAAGATGCTCCACAGATCCAAGTCATCCTCATCACTGCCCCACCTTTCTGCAGCAGCACTCCAGGGTAACTTGGCAGATGCTCTCACTGCCTTCTCCAGCAGCTCCAGCCTCAGATGAGCTGCAGGCCCTGCTGCAGAGTGTCCAGTCAGCCCATATGTCAAAAATGCCATTAAACTGCTGACAAACACCTGCTGGTCACCCCTGCCCTGGCTGCACACCCCAGAGCACACCTCTCACCATGCCTGGCCTGGCTGGCTCTCTGCCTACTGCTGCTGCTGCTTCACCTTCAGGAGCCTTCCTGGCCACAGAAGTTTTCATAGTCTCCAAAAATAGTTTTGCCCATTCTAAGCTGTGGCTCCTTCATCTCCCCAGTGTGGCAGGTACATCAAACTAACCTGTTCTACAAACTCTGGTGTCCATTTACTGCTGGGGTACCACAACTACTGGAAACGCTGAATTCCAGTCAACCTTTATAACGCCTTTTCTTGCCTCTTTTTTTTTTTTTTCTTTGCCTGGCAACATCATGCATCCTTGCATAGCTACTGTGAATATTCAAATACTGTAATTGGAAATGATTTACTTTGTTTTGAATTAACTAAAATTCCATTGTTAAGCACAAATACTGCTTCACTAAATCATCAAGCTTTTAATAGGTCCACATGAGCAGGTTAGTGAGCGTGTTAGGATTTATAATGCTCCTGGGGAGCTGACCACTGTATTATGCTTCCTGCTGCTAGGTAATATGCATGACACATTTCTGGACACTAATTCATTTATTTAATAGTAACAGTATGCAAAAACAGAGTTCAAAATGAGGCTGACAAAGAAGGTATAAAAGTTTTATTAATCCATAGCTAATCAAAGGCCAGAGGAAGGCATATAATGGGTGGCACTTACAGACCATATCGAATGTGAATAGATTAAATTTTTGTTTCCTAAATTCTTACTAATAAGATGTATTCAGCTTGAAACATTTATACTTTTAATTACAGTGGCAGGCAATTTAGAGCAGGTATGTGGTTGTACTGTACTTAAAATTTTGCATCAAGCATCTCTACAAATCCTTGCATAGCTATTTTTTGAATCTGATTTGTTACTGTGTGCACTGCGTCCACACTCGGAAATAATGACATTATTTACTTTCCCATTTAATTACACAGTGACGGATTGCTTGTGGGGGGAAGGGCACTATCCTCTTCCTGTGAGAGAAATCCCCCTGAAAGACTGAGCATCATGTACATACAATATAACTTTATGGCTCTACCCTTCAAATGCTTGTTCATGGGAATAAATTGATAGAACTACTCATATGGAAGCAGTGGTCTCTTCAGGCAAAGTTTTCTTAGCATCACCCCCCCACACTCCAAAAAAGTTACGAGACACTTTAAGTCACATTCAGATTGTTTAAAAAATTAAAACGCATAACCAGTTACTAATAAACATAAGTAATAGCCAACTCAGAAATAGATAGAAAAGAAAGAAAATTAAAAGGACTGGGAAAGCTGGCAGCCATACTAATTTGGTCTATGTTTTGAAACACCCTAAAATTGTAGATTTTACTTCAATCTCTTGTCTTCTAGAAAGCTAAACAGAGACAATACTGTGAATGAGAAAGGATGGTTCTATAAATTTTTTTTATATCTAGAGAAAATTCAATAACACTGTCATTTCTTCCTCTCTGCCAACCATCTGGGCTTGGGAGAAAACAACATTTTTTTGAAAACAGGAAATCATCCTCTTTAGTTTACTTGGGAAACAAATGTATGGGTGAAGTTTGCAGTTCCATGCCACTGATGAGCTCTTTCTCCAGTAAAGAATTCAAGTATTTCTGAAACAAAATTACTATTCCATGGAAATCAAGGTGGCTTCTTGAGGCTTAAGAAAAGGCAGTGCTCTGCTGAATCACAGACTTCCAGTTCCTGCCACAACAAAGCCTTCCTGCAGGGCTGGAAACAAAACTCAGTCTACTCACTGCCAGCTCTGGCATTAACTATGGCTCTCCTGTAAGAAAGACCCAAAACTTTCCCAAAGAAGTAAAACTCTGAATTGTGATGTTTATTCTTCACTACGAGTGCTATGTGTATGAGCTGAAGTCTGATTCATCAGTGCACTGTCTTTTCTTAAGCAGCAAGAAGCCATCTTGATTTCCATGGAATCATAATCTCTGTTTTTGTCACATTTGGCTGCTGGAACATTCGGAGCAAAATGCTTCAGCTGGAGCTTACCACAGCGTTCAAACCCTTGTGGGTTTTCCATGGTTTGCTGCTGAGGCAGAAGAGCATAGATACACAGCCCATGTCCTACACAATATCCACCAAGGGTACACCTAAGGGATGGTGGATTGTCCTTCTACTTAGGGCAGACTCACAAAGACTCAATGCCTGAGTCTCTTATTCTCCTTAAATACATTTGTCAGTCAGTGCTTTGTTTTTTCTTTTCTGGTGAAGTTACCAACTAATTTCATGTGTTTCCACCCACCTTTGTCTTCCTTTGTCCTACTTCACAACTTCTGTTTCTTGTCTGTTTTGACTCAAGAGACCTTTCTCATTAAGAGTCTGTACCTTGTACCAAAAGCTCTGCTATCATTTTGCAACTTCACCACATTTCAATAACTAAATTAAATGATGGAATGGCTGTCCACTGAAGAAAAAGCTAAGCCAAAGTCCACTTTGAAGAACTTAACTTTAGATACTGTATATTATACAATATGCAATAGATATTGTATTTTATACATTTATCCTCTGAATATAGGTAAGAGCCACCCATGTAAAAACTGCAGGAACATACTACAAGACAGAGCATACCCTAAATTTATTTGCACAAGTACTTTGATACCTTATTTAGTGAGAGGGGCATAATCTTACTGCACACCAAGGTTGAATAAAGGTCTGATTTTAGCTTTCATATAAGAACAGCTAATTTCAATTGCCAATTAAATTATTTAATTGAAACTTTAGAGTCTAATAGGAATTAGTTCATTAAAGTCTTTAGACTTCTCAACTGAAGTATGCTTGCTGCTAACTGAAATTCTACCCTTATTTCTCATTTTATTTTGTTCTTTAAAACAAACTAATCATTCTTTATGCCACCAAATAAGAGTGAGTCCAGTGGCAAAGGCTGCAGACCAGAACAGGTTATTTTGATTTTTATATCTGTTAAATGGAGCTGGAGTCAGTGATGTCAGAGCAGCAGTAGCTGCAGGCTGCACAGCAAAGCTATTCACAATGGATTTGTTCAACATCTATGTGCAAGAGCTGTGAATGTTGTAGAGATCAAGATATCACTGCCTCAAATCCCCAATCATCTTAACATACACTTCATAAACCAACTGGACAAGGAGGCAACATGGAAAGCCTAAAGGTTAAGTACACATTATTGACCTTAAGCAAGCTGTGTTCTACAGATCATTAAATATGTTGTGCTCTTCTGTTTCAGCTGGTCACATTGGAAAGTGCCCTGGGAACAATATTTAATGCTTAGATACTCCACCTGCATTTGCATGACATAAAATCAATACCTTCCCCTATCCTGACTTGCTTAGATTATTCTCAGCTATTAGCTGCTGTTTAAACCACAACAAAGTCAAATGTTTGCACATGCATGGATGTGTTCCTTCATATATTTTAGTGACCTATAGACAAAGACAGGGAACTCACCTTCACTGCTCTGAGGTACAGCCCACTTAACGCGCAAAACAGTAGACATGTTGGAACTGGGATGTTTTTGTTTATACAGGGGCGATTAATGCTATTTAGTTGGTGGAGACCCAGCTCATTGAGGACCTCCATGTAGGTGCAATCGATGCTTGCTGTAGGTGGGTAGCCAGCCTCAGAATCAGAAGATTATAGAATTCTGCTTGGGCTGGGAGACCTCCTGGTCCCCTTGTTAAGGACCACCCCAGCCTAGGTCCTCATAGATCTATTGAGTCCCCAGACACTTCACAGCAGCAGACTAGCAACTACCCATCCTGAACCTCACTCTTACTACACATCTCATTTCTCTTGTCCTCTGACAGTGCTGGGATTTATGCCATGACAGATGCTGATCCCTCTGTCAGAGAGCTGCTTGGGAACAATTCTAGCTACAGCCATTGCATCACTTTTGCAGCTCTAACCCTGCTCTGATTTCTAGTTCTGCTCTGCCTCCAATTTATTTCTTGGCATTCTAATCCTAGGCTGAGACTTGAGATATAGGACACTCCTGCTACACAGACTAGGGAGTGTTTGAGGGCAAAATAACTAATAGTCACCTTTCTTTGGTCACTTCTTCCAAAACTTAATGTCTAGGACATTTCATTCTCAGAGCTTCAATCCCAATTATGTCTGTAACTCTGGACTGACCAGTAAGCCAGGACTGTGGCCACATCCCCAGGTTACCTAATGCTGAGGGGAACATCCCATTATCTCTGGTTACTTTGTCAGCTCCTTCTCAGTGCCATTCTCAGTCCTCAGTTTACTCTCTCTTGGAAGCCTGACCATAATCCTACCTCTAAACCCTAGATTAAGATTTATGTCATGGTAGACACTGAGCTCCCAATTAAGGACTGGCTGAAGCAAGGACACTCTCTTCACTAAGAGCCTCTGTTGCATTATATGACAAAGTTAATGGCTACCTGGAACTGTTTCCTATTAAATCGGCGTGTTTACAGTTGATATTCTATGCTTCAGTATCAGATGCCAGGAGTAAACACTGAAGACCTATTATTAAATGCAACAGTTCCTAAATGGTGAACATTAGACTTTAAATGCACCAAAGACATGAAGTCAAATACAGATAGTTTTGTTAAATGTTGGTGAGAGAATAGGGTCTATCACGGTATAAAATCTGTACACATACCAACAAAGATGGATGTGCACCCCTGAAGGTTCCCTTCTATTGTCCAAAATGCCAAATCACTTTGCAGAATTAATGCTTTCCCACAGGCTCTGTGGGTGCATTGTAAGGCACAAGAGATGACATCCTGGATGGCATCACTGGTAGCAGAAGCTGCAGCCATGAAAATGTCATTTCACCAAATATGCATTTCTCAGAGCAGTCACTAGCTTTCAAAAGTGCACTGTGACACACAGCAAGGAAAACACAGCTCTCCCTAAGGACTTCAGCCTCTAAACAGAGGCATGACAAAAGGAAAAAGACAGAACAGTCAGAGGAGGAGACGTGCACAATACAAGGTAAAAATACAGGATTTTTCTGTTATCGTAATGGCATTACATTGGCCTTGCTTCCATGTCCATTTCTGCCTAAATAAGCACAGCGTGGAGCTGTGACATTGATGTTACATCAGCCACTGTGAACATCATGGTAGCTGTATTTGATATACAATATATTGCACACACTTATATACATATACAAACTCACTTCAGTGCATATATTGCTATTACCAGAGGATCTGGTATGTAACTTCTCTATCTAGGTTGGTTAATGCTTTCAAATTTTAGAGAAATTTGTGACCTCTCCTTTGAAAAGTTCTCACACCTCTATGGCATGCAGAAGGCCTTTGATATTCAGCCCTCCAGGTAGTGAAGTGCCTTTTCTTTGTCTAATGAAATTCCATTCAGATTTGAGAGAGATGTAAAGTTTAGAATCACAGTATCCCCTTTCTTGCTGCTTCTGCAAAAAGAATTTGGCAGCTTGCCAAAACTCCTAATGCAGCTTCTTATCATCTCCAAAGAAACTGCAGCAGCTGATGCTGCACTGAATATATACCTCTGAGCCACAGAGCAGTAAGAAACCACCACTCCCCTTTCACATTCAGCAGCACAAACTTCTAACATCCACTGTTCTTCTACTGACAGTATGCATGCACAGTAGGATCCTCACACTGTTCATGGTAAAGCAAAGAAACACTTGGTCCCATCACATCACTTCCCCAAGAATCCACCAGTCCTCTTCCACTGCCATGCACTTCTTCCCATCTTTGCACTCCCTTTTCTCTCTTCATACATTCTCCCATCTCTCCTCTGGTCTCAGCTGAACACCGGAGGAATTGTTTATTGGACCTCAGTTACAGTTTGGTACAGCTCTGTTCAGCCCCATGCTCTGGAAAATGACCAAGATTTCCAGATTTATTATGTAGGATTACCAAAGAGGTTGCCAGCTCCAGAAACCAAAGACAAATGAAAAGGCTATGCTGGGGAACTCATGGTATAGCCATGAAAATCCAGAGTCTTTGGAGGCCACCACTGCACAGCAACCCTGTGTTTAGTTCACATCAGGAGTCCTCAGTCTCCTTGTTCTTTTGCTACAAATAGTTGTGAAATCCAGAGGCAACAATAATAATTAAAAAGATTCTCCTCTTATTCTGCCAGTTTTTTACATGAAAGACAAAGACAAACACAATTCTGCCAGTCAGAAAACTCAAGGGATGCAGATCTGTACAATAAATTTAAAATAATTGCTACTAACCAAGTAAGTAATGATTTTGTTTCACCTGATTTTACTTCATGTTGAAGTTTATTTGTTTGCATTTTAACTGGTAAATCTTCTAAAGCAGCTTAATTAGAAAGCTGAGCACAGGAAAGCTGTCTAGATAGCCTTAGTTTAGCTCCTTGTTGTTCTGCACTAGGATGCAAAGAAACAGAGAAATCACTACAATTGCCTTTCAGCTCTGAAACATAGATTTTAGTAGATGCAATGTTAGTGACAACAAAGCAGGAATCAAACGAGCTGCCTTTTCTCAACCTAACTCCAAGTGTGCTGCCTGCATCCATAAGTGTCTGATCTGCTTTTTCAGGGCTGCTTAAATTAGACTGCAAATTAAGGAGCATCCCTACTGGCCTACCTGGGGACAAGCACATCCTCAGAACTTTGTGTGAGGGTCAGGTTGCTGTTGTATTCATTGCCCCTAAGTGAAAAGTCTTTATCTTTCCCTTCCCCTCTATCACACGCAAGATGAACATTGCTCAAGTATAAGGTTATTTCACATGCTTTTATGGACTGATTTCTGCAGCTTGGCAAGCTTCAGCTAACAAGGATAAAAAATAAGGTATAAATTAATTTCTTACCTGTTTTTTGGTCTTATTTCAGTCACTGTCTACATAAATTCTCTTGTCACTTGACTCCGCTGACTTAACTTCAGGGACCTTCTAAGAGTGTTCTAACAAAGAGGTATTATGTGGGTTTTGAATGGGGGCCATGGAGAAGAATTATCTCATAAAAGCTACAGCTTAATGACATAAAACATTTCTGGGGAAATATCCACCACATCACAGCTGGTGCACTGTTATTACCACAAAAGAGCAGGAGACAATTACCAGCCCATTCACTAGGATTCCAGTTCTAGCTCCTGTCTCACCATGTCTCCACCACTCAAATCACTTTGTTCATCACCAAAGCCTACCACAGACTCCAGCCCAGACAGACATCTACTCAAATCCACCTTCCCAGGCACCATCCTTGTGTCTCAAACTGCAATAAGTTCTTCCAAGTCTGTCATAGAAACTTGCCTAAAATACTCTGTTTCTCTTCTCAGTTCCCCTTTCCAATATCTCAGTGGTTTCTCATGGATACTCCTGAGAGTATACTTAGAGAGCCTGCCTTTTTGCTTTTCTTATGGCTACAACAATCTGGCTCCAGGCTCATCCCCCAGCAGAATCTCCGATGAAGGACTATAGCAAAGTCCACCAGATACAGACAGATACTACTTAGTAGCTCAGATACTCTTACACACAAACTTTAATTTAAAAATAACTGTCAACAGAAATTCAGGAAACATCTGTAGGAAGGACATTCCCAAAGCAATACCACTAAACAGAAAATATTAACCAGCAGAGAAGACCTTCCTGGGATGTGTTTCTCTTTCTGGGCAAATTCCATGGAAGTCTAAGCTCAGCGAGGTCACTGAAATTATTTCAGTGAAGCAATAATTATTCCACAATACTAAATTGCAGAATGTGTCTGCAAGACTGTACCTGGATGGTTCAGAGACCTGCAATGTGTGAATAACCACAAAAGTTCATCTTTAAGCATAACCTCTAAATCGTTATTTTAAATCAGCTTTTTCTCCACCTGTTTTCTGTTTGCACTGAAATTATTCCCCCTCAGCCGCAGGCAGTGAATCTTCCTTTAGAACACAGCAATATTTATTGACTGTATTCTTTGTTCACATCTGTCAGACATGGGAAGTCACCACTGCTTTACAAGACAATCAGTTTTAAGTAATGCCATTCATCACAAAGTGGAATAGTGTGAGCAACATTTCCTCAACTGCAATGAATTATACAAGGGTCAGCAAGCCCGAGTCGCGGTTGGCAACACAAACATTGGCCTCAGGTAGCAAACCCATCTTTCCAGCTGTTCTCATCCATATGGGCTCAATGAACTGCAGATACTACAGGCCTCGGCTTATTGAGGGGATCTGCTGGAACTGTTTCATCGGACCAGCATCATAAAACAACTAGGAAGTAAGGTGAACGCTATTCATCTAAAGCTCATCTGGTAGCCAACTGCTGATGGGGAGAAAATAGAGGTGGCAAAGCAGACAGATGTGCTCAGGAAAGGCAGGTGTTCCTGAATTTCAAAACTCAAAGATGAAAACTATATGAAGTTGAAGGAGTACACCTGTGGTTCACAAGCATCTGGTCACCCCAACAGCACTGTGCTTCCTGACAAGCAATTTTCAGGACTCCTCAGCGCTTTTCCTCACTAGCATAATACCTTTTTAATGTACATGCTATCAAGCAGATTTGTTTGGCAGCAACACAATTGGCCCCGTTTTTGCTCAGAAAATAGATTTTGTTTGTGCACACAGTTTTGCAAGTGGGACTATTCTGTGATTACACACAGGCAAACGCTTCATCACTTGTAGATGGCACACACAAGGCTCTAATTCTCTACGCCTTCCAATTCATCCTGGGATTCTGGGAGATTTTACCTCTAGTAATGGGCCCTGCAATAACTTTGTTTTTCAAGACAACATTAACAACATATTGCTTTCCTTGACCTTGTTTTTCTCCTGACTTCCCTCAGCATAATCAGACTTTCAGCAGGTTTCTGTGCAAACAGTTAACCAAAACATCAGAACTCCTTACTGAATTAACAGTTGCTAATTGCAAAAATGTTAGACATCTGGCTGAAACTAAAAAAGGAACAAATTTCAAGAGACAAGAACTTACAAAGAGATTGCTTACATACATGAGAAGCAGAAACAAGCTTCAATTTTCTTATATTACTGGCATTCAGCCAGCAAAATTAATTCCAAGCTAAGCATTCCTGAGAAGAGAAGCTTCTAATAGAAATACTAACTCACATTTAAGGCTTTGATAACCCAGCAATTATTTTGGTGTAACAGATTGACCTGGTTTGTTTAGGCCAGTAACTGTAACATTTTAAACTGCTCACTCAAAAAAAAAAAAAAATTCAGAGACACATTCCTTCCAGTTGAGGTTCTGCTAATGGTGTAATAGTGTTATTTTCTTTCAAAGTGTTATTACATAAAATAAGCAAACTCCCCCCCCTCTAGATATGGAGCTACTGTACTGATGGATGTGATTAAGTTTAAAGGGTGACTCCATGATTGTAAGTATATATCTCATTCTTTAAGATGCTTCCTAGGATGAATTAAATCATGTAAATATATGTTAAAAATAATTCAAAATATTTTAATAAAATCTTTTTATTTTTCTTAGCTTCTTAGAAGTGCAGTCCCAGGTGTCTTTAGGGTGGTGAGTGTTTTGTTTTTACACTTTAAGGACACACAAGGTTATACACTTGATAAGCCAGGAAACACAAGTATTGATATATAATGCAGATAATGATGCCAGGCATCCTTTGTCTGGTATCATTCCCAGTTTTTGCTGGGAGCATTGTTCATCAACAAAGTGACTCAGTATCAAGAAAAGGATTCACATTTTTCAAGTTTTCTGCCAGCTAGCTATTCTGGGAAAGAAAAAAGTGTTTTGATTTTCTTTTTTTCCTCTAGTGGAAGATTAATCAGCGAAGGCATTTTTGCTGTTGTCAATTTTTGCATTAGCGAATGGAATCAAATCACTCTACCCAAGTCTCATGCCTCAAGTGAACTTGCTCACTGAAAACTACATCCCCAGAGACATTTTTCTCCATGTGGGCTTCCTGCTTGTTCAAGTTCTGCAAGTTTAAGGTGACCCTGTTTTCAAAATCTGAAAAAAAAAAAAAATCCCACCAGAATATTTTTTGTTGCAAAGTTCTGAGTAGCTGCTGTGAAATGCTGCTACAAGAGAGATATTTTTCAGTGCTGGCTGTTTCATCAACAGCAGGATTCTGGCACAAGTGGAAGACAATCATCTTTCCTGGAATGTGAGAAGTTTTCCCTCAACAAAGCAGTTCAAATAAGTTCCCATGTAGCTCAGCACTTCAGCTTTTAAGCTGAACAGAAGAGAAGCCTGGCTGGAGTATTTGGACTTTTATTCCCCAGTGCTGAACACATGACATAGCTTTACTTGCTTTCAGAAATCATAGAAAGAGTTCCCACCTCAAAAAAAAATCAGATTTTGGATTTCTTTCCATTTGGGTATTTTTTCCTCTGCATTGACTCACTGCCAGCAGCAATGCACAGAGCAGATTACTCACCCTGCTCCTGAGCACGTGTCTGTAATGGTGGTGAGAGGGACAGAATTGCAGGCATTAGGAGGGAAAAGAGAAACATCCAAGGTCACAAAGCTGGAAGCACTACCTTTCAGTGTTGAGTTTGGATTATTTTTCTTGTAAAAAGAAGTCCCCTGCCAGTGGCAGTCTGACAAATGCCAAGATGAAGATGATTCACTTGACAGGTTTGTAAGATAGTGAAATGTCCTGGGGACACAGTCCCAGAATGTTTCAGACTGACTCTGCCCTCTGTTCCTAGAGCTCAGTGAGGACCTTTTGATGAGCATCAATGAACAGGTTCATCTTAACTTAGATATTTTGTCTGCACTCAAAAGCATTTCTTCATTATCAAATTAAATTGTCTCCAGACCCCACATCAGCAACAAAGGAAAAAGTCCTAGAGAAGCTGAAGATAGGCTTAAATAGCTTTATTCCTGTTTCAGTCCCTTGGCATTGAAAGGCTATAAAGAGTTACAATATGATAGTGGTCCCAACTCCAGCCTATGAACTAGGCACATATCGAACCAAGGCAGCTCCCTAGATAACAGAAAGCAGGACAGAAGGTTGAGGTGAGAGGCTGGAAAAGGAGGTTACACAGCTTGGCCTCTGCCATGAAACCCAGGACACACACACCCCTGTCTAGAAAATACCAACAGAATGACTGCAGACTCTTCAGATTACTCAGCTCATCAACTCTGTCATGCAGGGCCCCTGGGACCACAACAGCATTACAAAGGGGACAAGAACAATCAAGGATTCTAGTCAAATGAATAACTCCAATGGTCACAAAGCTTTGTGTCAAATGGCTGCTTTAGCACCCACATGTGAAAAATCAGCACTCATAAGCTGACAGCAAACATGCTCAATTAGCATAATTCCCTAATTCCAAACCAGACATTATTAACACAATTCATTTTAGTGTTGCTAAATGTTAATGCATCCCAAGGTCCCTTCTTTTCCTGTTCATTTTCCTCTCTTTTGCTGGAGGTTCTCGTGCTAAAGCACTTTTCACTCTAACAAGGTCTCTCTTTGGAATAGCATCTTTAAATTATTTAAATACTCATCTGGTAAACAATGCAGTATTTTTAACAATAAGGTAAAAATCATGCCATTTTCTGAACTAATCCAAAAGGAAATGCTGAATTATACAAACTGGTTCACTTCTTAATTGATAACACGGGGTGTCCAAGGAAGTCTGTGTATCATGACATTATGACTAATATCAAACTGTTAAATACCTAATTCTGTGGAAAAGAGAAAGGCCTACAAAAGTCCCCTCCACTGAGTGCTACCTATACACAAAGGTGCTTTTTTCATTCACTAAATGTGAGGAAAAAATCAAAAAGCTCTCGCCAAAAAGAAGACTGCACCTCAAGAGAAGCATCTGCATAATGTTCCATGGAAAAAAAGGATGGGGGAGCATAGCCCAGCCCCAAGAACCAAGCAACCAAGAACCATTCCTGATTTCCCCAGCAATATCTAAGCAAAGACCAGGAATACTCAGCTGATAGACATCCCACCTCAGCAGCAGGATGCTCCTCCTAGAGAGGTTCCTGGGATGCTTTACTGAGGGGAAGAGACAAAATCATCTGCTTCTGCACACATCCTTAACAATTTACAAACCAAGTCCCATGGCAAAACCACACATTACAGGGAATGCAGAACTCTCCTTCCCTGCCCTTCCACCCCATTGAAGCCTGCAGAAAGGTTTTGAACTCCTCTTTCCCCAAGAGTATCTTCTAACTGGAAACAGGATATTACAGAAGTTGGAGAAGTCTAACAAGGGCAGGCAGACTTGAGAAAACTGCTCACCAGTTTCACTACACAACCTTAAAGATCACCAAGACACCACTTCTCTAGGAAAAGAAACCAGTCTCAGAGTCAGTAGCCTCTGTGTAGGCATAAGCTCACTTCTGACGTAGTTGATTTAAAACCTTTTGCTGTGATGTCAGTGTTGGTAAAAGCTTTAACCATAGTTTTTATAACACTATTAAGTTTTAGTCATTTGTGGGTTTTGCAGTAAATTAGTACTATAGATGCCACCTTAATTAAAAGGTCTTGTCATCGTAGGCAATTAAAAAGAGAAAATGTACTCTCCTCTGAACAGCCAGGAACAAATTGAGCAAGCTGCATTATACACGCTAAGTACACAACAATTCTGCACCGCTTCCTGTATTGCATTTATTCTCAAATACTTTCTAATAATCCTGTTACATTTTTTTATGTATAATTGACTTGCAAAGTACTACTGCCATAGCATCTCTGACCATTAATGACAACGAAGTTAAATGAACTTCTGCTTGACAAGTGCATCCAAATCTTACATACACTGAGTGCAAAAGGAAAACTGCTATCTCTCTGAGGATTTTTGTGTACAAACACCTCTTTTTTTTTCAGAATATTTGGTGGATAACAAGACAGTCTCTTCCCAAAGGGTATATAGTAAGGTAAGAACTACTTAAACAAATTCAACAGCCATGCATGTCTTTAATTGGACAGCATATGCGTATGAAGTAGATCATGTATGAGCACTCACACCCTACACATGATAGTGTACATCCACAGCTACCTACAGCAAAGCCCAGCAGATAGTCACCTACAGCAAATCCCAGCATGTGTCCACACTTGTCATCTGTGAACACATTCACCTTCAGGAGCCCAGCTCGTTCTTTCAGTTTTCACTCCAGCTCAAGGACTTTCAAGATAATGAAAGCCCAGAGAAGGGCTGCTTTCAGTATTCACCAGTAACTGATCATGAGTAAAGGACATCCTACATCTGTCAGCTGGTTGCTCTCTTAATTGACAGGGCCCCTGTACTACCAGGGTAGTAGGACAGTCAGGCATATCCCTCCAGGCCAGTCAGACTGAAGCCTCTCTTTCACAGCACCTTCCCAGCCCAATGCAGCCACGAAGCTCTACAGGAAGTAGAAGCATTTGAGATTGTACTGTCTTCAGTGGGGCCTGGACTTTTGCTTGGACCTTTTGCCATTGCTACTACAGCTTACACGGTCATTTAGATTTCTCATACTTGCTGTCGAAGAGCCAGTAAAATTTATGGCAGTTTCTGACAGACACATAGTTGCCAAGACACTTCCCATGTTATCTGAGAAGTCCTGGTGGTCAGGCCAAGACCCTGGTGACTGGAAGAAGGCAAACATTACACACATTTTCAAAACGGGTAGAAAAGAAGGATGCTGCTTTAAACCAAAGTGCAAATTTGACAGACATACAGAAAATACTTTTTTTCTTTCTGTCTTGTAAATAAGCAGGGACTTGTGTTTGGAGAAACTGACACCTACCACCATCCAAACAAGCAACACAGTGGACTTAAGGGCAGCATAGAACTTTGGGGCTAGAAAGCTAACAGCAGCAAGACAATACAGTGATCTCATTTCTCCCCCCAGCTTCCTCTTGGTGCTTTGACTCACCCAGGAGTCCCCCACACAGCAGCTCTAGCTTCTGGGAAGATCTTCACAATCTGCACAGAAGATCCTGGCTTGCTGTTTTATCCCTGAAGTGCCCAGTGCTCCCCTATGGAAGGAAACTCCAAAGTTGCTTTGGAGTTGCTTTGTAAGAGGAGCTTTTCCTCTTACATCCATGCTAGCAGCCACCTTTGGGGCTCAGAAGACCACAAGATCCTGTTTTCTGGATGTTATGAGCCTGCAGTGTCTCCTTTGAAGTGCTGCAGCCTTTGAGGAGCATCCTGGGGCACTTCTGAGCTGCACAGATAAGAAACAACTGCTGCAGCTGAGACAAGCACATACTCAAGAGAAAGAGACATGTTCTAGATGAGAGATGAGCAAAGACATGATCACAGAAAAAATTAAAGGCAAAGGCTTTGGAAGAAACTGGGGAAATACTAAGAACACTGAAGGTTTCACAGAAAAAAAAGAGCAATCATAGTGGCTGTGATATTGTAAACTAAATTAATTAATAATCCTTCTGACAAGCCATTGACCAATTAGAGTAAGTATCCTTAGGCACAACTCAGAGAACTGCTTTCCCATTTGTTTGGGGACCCAGCAGTCAGGAAGCAGCAGAAGCAATGGTGGAATCATCAGACCCATTGTGTGTGGGTTATGGAGCCACATCACACCCACACACTCTAACAGCAGTGCCCTCAGTGCTAATGATATCCCTGGACATGGTACTGGTGGCACAGCTGGCCTTCAAAGTGCAAATTACCATCACTTATACGTTGAAAAGACAGGTAAGTATATGCAAACTCCTATGAATTCCTGCCTGCCTTCCTCTGTCTCAAAGCAGGTCCATCTGTAATGGACAAGTAGAGCCCAACCACCCCCCAAGGCCCCTCAGTAATGCAGCCACCAGGAACCACACCTTTAAACCCTTGGGCTGAGATGGAAAGATCGTCTCACACAGACATTTCTTGGAAGCTGGTGCAGATTCCACAACCAGATCCTTTCCAGTCAAAGTCAGTGATGTTAGGGTAGAGCTAGTACAAAAGGAGGAAACATCTGCGTACTGCAATAAACTGATTCAGAGAGAAACACAAAACACTCATCTAGAAGACAGCTTAGTTCTGCTTCGGCACAGAAGAAGTAAGCTTGTCTCTCCTGTGCAGGCTACACACTAGAGCGGCTAAGCTGGTCTCTTAGTAAGGCTCCCTTCCATTAAAGCCACTTGAAGTGGCTTCAGTGAGAGTTAAACAGAATTTTAAGGAAGATACACACAAACAACACATTTGGGCAATTCTGGAGACATAGGCACTATTCCCTCCCATTGCATCCCCAAGCTGAGCTACAGCATCTGTCTAGTTTGAGCAGCCCAAGTCTAACACAGACATTAATTATGCCACCTTCTGTATGACTCTGAGTAAACATACACTGCCAGGGGAGAGAAAGATTACTGTATCACTTAATATTTTACTATTGATCCTGGACCACATTTGTCCTACCATTTGATTTGAGTATGTCAACTGTGTTCAGTATTCAGAGGCACAACTTTTTCTTGTAAATTAACCTGTGATCCACAACCCTTTCTGGTCCAAAAAATGAAAGAAAAAAAAAAAGAAAAAAAGAAAAACCAGAAGAGACCGGCAGAGAGAAAAAAGCAAGCAGAAAACTATGTGGCTTGAAACCTAGAGGCTGGACCCCATGCTGCAGCACGGGTCCTAATTACTGTGCCTTGTTACTGACCCCTTTGGAAAAGCCCTTCCTCACAAGGCAGGTTCAATGCCTTCCTCGCTGGAGTGTGCTGCCCGGGTCTGAATGTGAGCTGCCGAGAGAGTTTATGAACAGGGCTGCTCTTTTATTTACTCTCAATTAATCATGCTCAACTGTAAACAAAGTGTCCATTTTAGTTCTGCTGACAATTATCCACTTGTCAACATCTCCCTCAAGTACCTTCAGCATCTGGCAGCAGCACAGAACTGCTACATCAAAACGAACATTTTGTCTCAAGAAAGAGATGAATGTGCGGCAGGTTTTCATCTGTTTCCAAGCCCACCAGTAGACAGGCTGTATCGTCACTGACACAACCAGACTATTTCCTATGGAATAATTTGCTTACAAAGAGGGAAGGAAGGCAAATTTTATTTACATTGGTAAGGCAGACTCGTGAAAGAAAGTAGTGGAGGTCTGAGAAGACACCCCCATCCATCTCCACACAAAGGCAGAGGTGAGCCCTCCCTGGAGGGAGGCTCAGACCCAGTTCCTTCAGCTACCTCACCCAGAGCTGCACAGCTCGACTGTTCTGTTTCTTCGTTGTGTTCAGCAAACCCTGACATAAATGGGAAAAATTTCCAGGTTCCTCCCCAAAACAAATCTTTGTACTCTTTGCTCCACAGCCCAGGCTTTCTCTGGCCCTCGGAGACAACATGAATTTTGGCATTTGAAGCTTTTGAGATGTAGTTATTTCCATCAACTCCAAATTCTTCCTGAAATTTAATGCAGCCGCCACCGCGCTCAAGAGGTCAGCTACAAGGCAAACTGCAAATACCACCTGGCACCTCTTTGGGTACAAACAGGTAAAATTAAACACTTGTGATAGGACAAAGGCAGCGGGGCCTCCTCTGCATGCAGGAGGTGAGAAGGCTCTAGGGCACTGGGCCTGTAGAGAGTTACTTCAGAGGGGAGCAGTGTGAAGTAAGCTCTGCTTACCTCAAGTTTTTCTCATTGAGACTCAAATTTGGCCTTTGAAAAATAATGGGGAAAATGCAACAAACACGCGACGACCCAACACCGTACTCTTTTTGTCTCCACGGAACGCCGTATTCTCTACAGAATAAGACACCTGGGGCGAAAAGGGGTGAGGATGAAAGCAGAGGGGACTATATCGGAGCTGGGCTGGGGTGGCGGCAGCCCCCGCCTGAGGGAAGGTGAGAGGGAAAGGGCGGGTGATGGCGGGAGGGCGCGACGCCCTGACACGCGCTAATCAAGCCGCAGCTGTGTAATTGATGCTAATGAAGGCGGCGCTAATGACCGTCCGCAGTTGGCGGCGACTCCCCCGGCCCCGCCGCAGCCACCACCGCAGCCCCGGCCGCGGCCACCACCGCCCATGTCACCTTCTCCTCCCGCCCAATTAATTAAGATATCTTTTACACTTGATGCGTTGTAAAATTAATGCCTAATTTATGTAATTAGTCAATTAACTATCATTCCAGCATATGGTGCCAAATGCCCAGAAGGTGTTCTTGTTTTGCAGGTACTTATTTTGATGTCACGAAATGAAGCTAATTAATTTTACATGCATATTAATTTTCGGATCTTATCGAGTGGCTTCCTTTGTGAAGGCAGATTTAATATTTGTCTTTCTAACCTTTTTGGGGATGTTTTTGGGGGTAGAATTCCGCGCTGACTGCTGAAGGGAAAGGCGTTTCCGCCGCTCTCCCCTCCCCGGGCGGACACCGTCCGCTCCCTCCCGTGCGGAGCTGCGTAAGGGCTCCCCGCACATCCCTGACTATTGCAAGATACAACTATTGAATTAAAATCCGATTAATATTTAATACTAAACATTTACGATGGATTTTTTTGTTTGTTTTCTGCAAAGCACAATATCCCACGGACTTTTTTTTTTTAATAGCTGCTCTTAATACAATGCTCCTTGGAAAAATTACGAGAACTCAAGTGTCGCCTAATTAAAAAAATGAGCGTTAATCCTGCTCGCCACCTTCTCATGCTTGTGGTTCTCCTCTTTGGGCTGAGAAGCAGCGAGCTCTTGCTCTGCCCCACTCCCGGCACCGGAAGACACCGTCCGTGTGTCGTGTCAGCCTCCGAAGGAAAAGGTCTCAGGTCACACCTCTCAGAGCGAGATCACATTTAATTTTGTCCAGAGGAGCGAGGACGGAGGAGATTATTTCTCCTCTTCCTGCAGCTTGCGCAGCGGTTGAGGGGTTAACCGCATCGCGGGCTTTCCCACTCCTCAGACGCTGGGAAAAGGTTGAAGTAGTAATAAAACAGGACGAAAACAATAGTCTGAGCTTCCAATTCCCCATGATCCCCTTTTTCCCTGCTCTGCAGCAGCACTAATTGCCTTCTTAGACTCATCTCGGGGTGAGAGGGGGTGTAAAAACGCACCGGGCAGCATGTGCTTTCCCACCAGCCCTGGAAGCCGTCGAGCGATGGGGTAGGAGCTGGGTTTTTAAACGTCTGCGCGAGTGCTGTGGCGTCATAAAACTTTTATCCCCCTTTCTGGGTAAATTAATGAGCAATTTAATTAATAAGATCAGAGGGTAGCATAAGTGCTATGATAATGAAGTTAAATGAGCGAGCAGTAAAATATTCACTAATCCAGCGCATTGGCAAATGCCCCCTTAATTCTGCTTAGCACTAAAAGGGTTTTGAGCACCATAATGAGATTCCTCTGTCTGCTAATTAATTGACACTCTCTTGAATATTCATATGCGCTAGCACCAATACGTTCCTAATTGCACCGTGGAATGGATCTCAGAGGAAAGTAAATCGCCACAGACTTAATTAAAATAATGTATGCCAGATCCAGCTCGCTGAAGATGAGACACTTGCCATCAAGCGGCGTAAGAAAGCGGCACCTGGTTTGCAGCGAAAAATTAGAAGAAAATCTTCATCCTTCCTAAAGTGAAGTCAGCAAGGGCAGCCGGAAAGAGCCAAGTTTCTCGCTTTTGGAGGAAGATTCGCCTTCACCTGCCGCTGCCGTTGCGGGGCCGGGGAAGGCGACGGGGCTGCCGCGGGGGGACCGGACTCCGCCGCTCGGAGAGCGGGGGAAGAAAATGGGGCAGGGATGCCCTCTACAGAGGTGTTCATGGAAATTCGTTCTCCTCCTCCGAGGGGAAAGAAGGAGAGGGAGGGAGGGAGAAAGAGAGAGGGAACAACCACGTTTGTAAACTTTTCCTCGAGGCGAATCTGGTCCCTTTGAAGCTCGGTCTCTGAATGGACTGTTCTCTGCACCTCCAGACTAATACTGAGAGCTAATATTATACATTTAAATCGTTCCGCGGTTAAAAGAGTGGCGACGCGCGCCGAGGAATGGCTGCCTGCCACTGCCTGGCCACGGCCTTCGCACCCAAGCGGGACATACGTCCCGGCCCACGTATCTCCCCGCACCCGCGGAAGGGCGAACGATGAGCGTTTCGCTCGGTCTCTTCCTTTTCTGTCAGCTGAGGATTGGTTTCTCGGAAAAGACAGCTTTCTAAAAAACCACCACAGGTTAGAAACTAAAAAGAGTTTATTTGAAGACATACAAATGCATATTTATTATACACATGTAGGCATTAACAATGTAAATTACACCGCCAGCACTTGCTGGTTGTTTATTCATTAGATCTTTAGAAAATCTACATTGCCTGCAGACAGCGGGATGAAAATGTGAAATACACAAGTAGTTTACCCAGGCAGCTCCGCGCAGCCCCGCGAAGGGCCACCAACAGGTCCGCGGGGCCGACTCCGTCCCCCCTCCACTTGGGGCTCCTTGAAAGCGTCCCTCGGCGAGGAAAAGGCCGTGCGACAGGGACAGGGGCTTCACAGATGGTGTCCTGAGGGACAACAAACTTGGAGGGGCTCGTAGCAGTAGAAATGCGAGAGGGGGGTCGGTCAGCCCTGGCCGACAGAACAGACAGATTGAGCGCAAAGAAGCCGTGACACTCACCGTATCTTTTCTTCCCATGAAGAATTTTTCCTCGTCGAAGGAGGGAAAAAAAATGATCTTCCATCAAATTCTTTCCTCTTTGGTTGATAAAATGCAGTATAACAACATTAACGCTCGATAATAAAGAGGAAAAAAATACGATGGAAGAAAGCGCTGCGGGGAATTTTTTTTCTAAAGTTAGATCCAAAATACCTCTTCTAGGATTTAAATATTAAATAAGGTTAATATGTTTTTTTTATTTCTTTTCCAGCGGAGCTTGTGTTGAGGAGATGA
>VZTY01015400.1:0-15861 GCA_013400935.1 Turnix velox
TTTTTTTTTTCTTTTTATGCAGTAAGCCAAAGCAATGTTATACTGACCACTTCTAAAAATGCCCTTTGAAATCGAACTCATTATCTTCACCTTCACTGGTGATAATTTACATAATTTACCTTCACTGGTGATATATGTGGTTACGCTGCTGAGATATGTTTTGTCAGATCTGGTTTTCTAGTCGTGCAGTAGTAGGTTGCTTGCTGAAAGTTCATTGTTGCTGTAGTGGCATGCCTGGGAGGAAATGGTTTTGTCCATGACCTAGGTGTGTAGCTCAGTTGGGAGAGCATCACACTCATAATCTGAGGGTCAGGGGTTCAAGTCCCCGTCCGGGTACGAGGCTTGTCAGAGTTGGGCTGATGGTTGGACTTGATGATCTGAAAGGTCCCTTCAAACCTTAATTGTGAAATTATGAAATTATGAAATCTGTTTCTGAAGAGGTGCCTATAAGACAAGTAATGGGGAAGTGAATATTAGAGCTAAGGGAAAGATGCTGGCCTTAGTCCCATGAAAAAATGGGTGTTAAATCCTGGTGTCCCAAGGAAGGACATCTTGGCAAACATCTCACAATGGGAAATCTGCAGGGCTTTAGTGCCATTGCAGTCAATCACTCAAGTAAATCATCTGAAGTCATGATTAAGATAAGGTGATTGTTACCTGCAGATTGTCTCCCAGCAGGAATTTTTTGTCGCTGTATGCCATTCTGCAGTTTATGAATTAGGTCTCCTCCCAGCACCAGCTTTTCCTCTTTAACTCAAAAGAGACTTTAGAATGCAAGGACTATTGTAATTAGGCCGCCAAATGCACAGCCTGAAAGGACATGGTATCAGCGCAGCATAAAAACAGTGGCGGTTTGCTGGCTTGACTAAAATTTCCAAGTGTCTTCATCTCTCTAATTAGTGTCTCTATTGCCTGTTTTTATGAATTCCCTAAATAGAAAATGTGTTACTGTGCAGACTGGCAATACCCTTATCCATAGTCTATATTGTATTTATTTATTTTTACTACTTTAATCATACCCAGGAAAGCTGCAATATATATTGAAGTTTGAACTAGCAATGATGTGAGAGGCTTTTTGTATAGCCTTTGGAATGCCAATACAGCATTAGGAGCAAAAAGTGCAGACAGAGTGGTCATTTATGGGGATGATTTGAGCTAATGCAGTGCTGTAAACATGCAAAGAAGTTATCCCTGGGCATTCTATTGGCAGGTCTCAAACTGAGACTCAGGTGATTATATTGCTTGTGAGTTTTTGCAGCACTGTTCGTGCTCCTCTTTTTTTTTTTTTTTTTTTAAACCTAAGGAGATTAATATTGATCCTGTGTTTTAAGTATTGTCCCATTATGAGACATAACAGCAAGATAATTTTCTGAAGGCTGTAGTCTGCACACAGAACAGGGCAAAGCAAGGCATCTTTGTCATAAGCAGATGAAAATATTTAAAATAATCCAAAATAATAAATTGACAAGAAAAAAGGAATAATTTAAATTCTGCTTGCCTGAAATTACTTATGCTTGAATTAGTTTTCCTTATGTATAACTTGTATATGAGACCTCCATTTTCTTTGGTGTGGACTCTTTCCTTTCTTAAAATCTCCTTTTGTTTCTCAGACCTTACATATCCTTCTCACTTGAAATTTCCTTCATTAACATGATGGACACATTTAAGCTGATTATATTATATTGTTTAAGAATTTCTGATGAAGTTTAGGATTAACTATAAGGCTAAACCTTACTGTGATGTCATGCATAACTTTAAACAAACCAAGTGTTCTAGCTTGTTAAATCAGCAAAGATGTGCTTCGGTTTCTTCAGATGAAAAATAGGAAGGTATAGAATGAGAGAGAGGTGAATATTCAGTGGTCTGGCTATATGGTATGGCAAGTTAATTCCTGGAAATGAGAATAAAATATTTTCAAGAGTCACAACATTAGGAGATGGAAATTTTAAGGAGAAACTCGGTAACTTGGTGTGTCGATGTCTGCTTATTTTCAGCTGTGAAATTAAAACGCCAATGTACCAGTAAAGCTTTTGAACTCATAGGAAATAGCCAGACCCTGCTCCCACCAATACCTTAACACTTAGTCTATTTAAACGACTTTATTAGACTACCCAGTGAAACAGCACACTATTGAATTCGCTAATAGACCATCTACAAACAAGTTCAGCAAGTTCTGCAACAGCTAAAAGGTTTCTTCTCAGCTTGTGTTTGCAAAACATCTGTGAGTTAATGGAGTATCACATTTATATAGTGCTGAGGCATTGACCTCAAGTCCTTTCAGGAAATGGATCTAGATTTCACCTAGATGTACTGTGCTTTATGATAGAAACAGATCATATTTTCTAATAAGATGATGGTGTTATTTGTTCAGTAAATGAAAAGGAGGGTTGTCAACTTATCTTTCCCAGAATCCATGCCATCTATAACTTACTCTGCTGCTTGTTTCTTGAAGGGAAGTTACCTTCCAAATAGGTGTCATATCTCTGTTTGCCAGCTTAATTATTAAGCAGTCTGGGGGAGCTCAAAGTTTACAGTAATGATCTCAGTTTGCATGGCTTTTCATGTCCGAGATTACAAAGCCTTTGGGAAGGAATAAGGGGAATGGTTTAGAAGTGTCTAGGGAGATGTACTTCTGAGGCCCCATTTCTTGTGGAGATAAGTCATGTAGCTCATTAACAAATTGGAATGATTTCTGAAGCTGGGATCAATCTATATGTCGTATTTTCTAATTGCAGAAAATAGACTACTGCCTATGGATTGTTAAGCTTTCCTGTTAATGTTGACATCTGAAGATATGAAGAAAGGCTGAAAACAGGTTTAGCAATTAGAATTCAGTAGCTAAATAAACATCGTCTGAAAAATATTGTTCGTTACCTCACTTAATAACAAAAAAATTAATTGCATATTAATTCTCCAAGTGACAGGTCTTGTTTTTAATTCAAACATTTCTGAAATTGTATTAAAGACACTTTGCTGAAAAGAAAATTTTTAGTTAGATTTTGCAGAGTTGTCCTGTGTCATATTTTAATGCATAATTAATGCATAATTCTATGCACATAGAAAGTTTTCACACATATTATTTACAGAGGGCTAAACAGACAAAGGGTCCTTGCCCCAGTATCGGAGATGGAAATCATAGGTGTTAAATGACAACGTAAATCACGTATTCCTAAACCTTTGAACCACAAGGATGCTAACTCCTTCTTTCAAACAGTTTAACTTATCCAGATTTCGGTATTTCTTCTGTATGTGAAAGTGTCTCAGATGTTTTTTTTGTTTTCATGCCATGTATTTTCATTCTACTATTTATATTTTCTGTTAATTCAAAATAATTTTAATCAAGATTGAGTAATTAAAGTCTTACAATTTAAGAATATTTTCTTTGTTTACACTTATAATATTTGTATACCTGTAAAGATTATAAAGAAAATGAGGCATATAAAGGCAATTTGAGTTTCCTGAGGGCACACAATTTAGTAATGGTAAAATTGCAAATTCAACAAAAGCTGGTTTTTATCAGCATTTTCTTGGACTCTTAGGTATAGCCTCACCTTTCTTGATGACCATACCATGAAGTTTTCAGGGAAAATTATGGGTTTTCTTCATTTTCCTGAATCAGAGGAAGAAGTCTTTTGATTTTCTCTAATAAGCTTTTTTAAGTTTCTTCCAGTTCAGGTCTCTGGTGTAGAAGTGTCAAGACCCAGACACAATATTCAGTGAGTGTACTATGTTGCCTTAAAAGGGACTTCTGGTTTAAAATGTCTATTGCCTCATGTAATTCTACTAGGTTTTTTTCATTGCTGCAACACTGTATTACACATTGATATGATGTTAATTTTCCCTGGGTAGTTTTTACCTCAAGTATTCCTGTTGATTTTTCTCTCACTTATCTTAAATGCCTTGACTTGTATTTTTCTAGGTGGAACCTATTTCACTGATTGTCAATTTTTATTTTCAATCACTGCCATCTTTGTCTTACCTCTGTATTGGTTGTTGCAGCACCTCCCATTTTGGAATTGTCTACAAACTTACTTAATGTGCTGTTTACTCTTCCTTCCAGGTGATTAATAGATTATTAATTCGAAAAGAATGCCCATTCTTTATCTGACAGTGTCTTTGGGATATACTACTAATGTAGCTAATTAAGCTGCTGAAATTCTGCCATAACCTGCTCTGATCACTGATCTTTCAAAACGGTGCTCACATTGTATTGAATTTCTGCTGTGAGACTTCATGACAGTTTCCCACAGCTAGAGTGGATCATTGTGGCTCAGTTATTTGTCATACAAAGCAAGCCTTTATCTTCAGATCTGTGACCGAATCAAAACAGACTTGGGGCTTCTTGGTTTCAGAGTTCACAAAAAAATTGGTAAGTTTGACTTGCACTGTTTGCTTTGTACTAGATTAACCACTTCATCTTCTGTATCTCCCTGGGTATTAAGGTGTCTAGTATCTCTAAAACATTAAACATTCTTGATAAGACAAGGCCGAAATGAGTTTTGATGTTAGCCAGGAATTTCTGGGCAGGGCACCATTCTCTCGTGAGTTAACTATAAATCATGAATATTAAAATTTAGAATATTTCCCAGCACTTCTTAGATGTTAAGCAGAACAACCTGACTCTAAGTTCTGTAGTTAAGGACTTCAAATAGTTTCCCTAATTGCAATGTTGTTTCAGTTGTCAAATACTTTAAGTCTACCACATTTCTACATAGAACTGGAAAACTGAAGTTATCTTCATGTCTTGCATCAATGGTGAATGACTGTTCAGCTCAGTGATAGCTACATGTTAAGATGGCACCTTCTTATAAAGGCAGGACAACATTGCGTTTTAGATCGAAGAGATGTTTTATACTGCTTTCTTCTGGCATGTGATGAATTCCAAGAGCCAGCTTCGCTCCTAAATTTCTGAAGAAGAATTGTGTTGCTTAAAAGCACTTGCATTTGATAAAATGGAAATTAATTTTGTAGCAGCTTCTGGCTTTTTCTCCCTCTTCTTTGGCTATGCTACATTAGTTGTCCTCCAAAACAGGTTATGATATTACAGGTACTGGGAAGTGGCAGCTATTGCTAAATAATGGTCTTTGGATAATAAGGCTACTCTCTGATAGAGCTAACTATTGCAATCACTGTTTACTTAATGTGATGTGTATAGCAGTGACTGCATACCCAGAATGTCAGCATATCAATATAAAACAAAAAAACCCACAAAACCAGACAAAGCAGGAAAAAAAACCCTTAATATGCAGATAATAGAAAAAGAGAAACTAACCATTGCATCTCCTCAGGACCTGGAGTGAGTCTAGAGTGGTGAAAGCAACGGTGGACTTCACCAAGCCCTATGATTAGAAGTATTTAGGGAGAAAAAAAATATAAACAACTGTAAAGCTGGCAAAAGAGATGTAGCCTATGACTTCAGCAGATGACAAGATGATAGGAGATTTGTTTGCATGTACTGTAAACACGCTTGCATGTCCATTCCTTCAACTGAGAGAATACAATACTCGTAATTAATTTGCTGGCTGGCTCAGCACCTGCCTGCCAGACATTCACTGTCTGCAATCTGGAAAGCTCTGTTCTCAGAGGACTGATGGGAACCAGGGTGTCATCTTGAGCCTTTTTTTCTTGAACCGTCTCTGCAGGGAATGCCAAGAGAAACATTATTCTATTCCTTTTACAGCTATTGCTTGATGATTGCTTATTAGCGAAATGAATGATCTATGCTTTGACCTTTACTGTTCAGTAACTGATCTGTTTGTCTTTGCCCCTGAAAGACAGTAATTCATGACTTATCAGGTAGCCCTGCCATGATTCCAAAACATGCCATTTTAAATGGATACAATGAAACCTGGCATTTGAAAATGCTGCATATGAAATATCCTTATAGAAATGATGGCATTGAGAAAAATGTAATTACTGTAAATATACCTTTATGTGACCTGGAAACTTGTCTAAGATGTGTTTTGTGTATAGCTGTACAACCTTGTAAACATGGATAGATAGATGTTACCATTTCTTCATGGAAGATTGCAGTGAGAAATACTTTTAATCTGATGTCTCATAACTGATGTTTAGAACATCTGAATAACTGTGAGAACATTTTCTGTTTGTTACTTGTGTAGTTTCAAGTTAATTTGATTGAGGTTTAAGACTTGATTTGGGAATTAAAAGACACCTCTACATCTCATTCTTTGGGAGTATCTGGGAATTTAATATTCCTATTACTGCTTGTTAATTTGCAAGTAAGATCATACGGAGTTTATTGCCATCCCTAGAAACGGCACTGAAAAAAATGAATACAAATCTAGGATATCCTGAAGTGCAGCAGGTGCTGGCTATTTCATTTCACCATCAGCTTGGGGTTCAACAGCCTTGCAGGACTGAGGCTGGCAGTTTGCAGGTGTTAAAATTAAAAGACTGTGAGGCCAGCTGCATTCAGGCACGGCGAGTGTTCACAGCAGGCATTCAAGGGCAAATCATGCTTGAACAACATGATTGCTTCTCCAACGAAATGACTGGCTCTGCAGACCAGAGAGGAGCCGTGAAGGAAATATACCTTGACTTTGGTAAGGCTTTTGACACCGTCTCCCACAGTGTTCTCATTTGGTAGCTGAGGAGACCCTGGCTGCCTAATCTGACTGCTATGTGGGTAGAAATTTGTCTGAGTTGTCAGGCTCAAAGGGCAGTGATCGGTGGCTAGATGCCCAGCAGGCAGCTGTTGAAGAAAGCGTACCCAGCACACTAGGGGGATGAGTACTAGGGCACATACTGGTCAGTATCGCCATCTGTGACCTCTGTGGTGACGCAGAACAAACTTTTTACATGGCACAAACTTAGGAAAAATGGCTGGCATGAGGCATGTGAACTTTGATTCAGAGGCTTGGAAAAGCAAACTTGGATTAACTTCAGGACTGAGTCAACAGGGAGTTCAGTAAGGAGTAGGCAAAAGTTTTACACCTGGAATTATAAGCCACATGCAAGCATTTGCCTGATAATCAGTCCTACTGAAGAGACATAGGGATCAATGTGAATGTCAGGCTGAATATGAGCCATTTTCTTTCTTCCTTATTGAAAAGAACATATGTACTGGAATATAAGAGAAGAAACAGCTAGTGGAGATGGATTACAACTCCACTTGACTTAGTGATGCTGAGGCCACATCTAGAATGCTCCATCCATTTTAGAGTTTCACTTCAAAAGATGTGAAGAAACAGGAGTCAGTCAAGTGTAGGGTTATAGAATGGTCAAGGAACAATTGTACATGTTGCATAAAGAAAATCAGAGATAACTTGATGTGTTTAGTCTGAAAAATAGGAGGAAAAGGGTAGCTGGAATAGCTGCTTATAATTCCTTAAAGGATATTTGGTACCAAACGTAATAAAACCAAGCTCTCTTCAGAAGTGCCAGATGTTATAGAAAAAGGAATGATCACAAGTTGCAGCTTGAAAGCTTAAGTTTTAAAAATTGAGATAATTCTCTAGGAGGCAACAAAGCCCTAGTGTAGGTTGCCCAGAGAGGCTGTGGGATCTCCATCAGTGTATTTTATCCTGGTCTGGATAGACTGCACCCTACTTGACCATACTTTTAAGTGAGAGGTTGAGTTAAAGGACCTCTAGAAATTCTCTACAATCAGAATTTCTAAAATCTGGTGGCAATATCTGGAGTAGGAAAAGCAACAGAAATTCCATATATTTTGAAAGTATTTTGAAATCGTAAGAGCAACAAGCAAATGATGTATGTATATAAAGAAAGGAAGATATTCTTAACCAAGTATGGAGCAGAGCTTTATGTGCACAGAAGAGTTAGTCTTGTGTAGAAAGTTTCCCTTCCTGTTATATTCTAATTTCAGCACTCTGTGCATATTTATATCTTGCCTTTCTTACTTTTATCAGACTTGCTAATGCAGTTATTCAGAGTATTTTCAGCACTGCCTTTTGCAGTTAAATCTGTCCATCACTATGTTTTGTTCTGAATTATGTCCCAGTGTCAGTGTGGCCTATATACTTTTCCACTGGCATTTCAAATGCTTCCTACAATTTGAGATATTATTGGTTGGTTACCATTGTTCCCAGCTCCTGAAGATTCCCATTCTTTATATTGGACTTAAGTATTAATTAATTAGTCACCCTCCTGACACAAGGCTTATTAATTTTAACTTAGTTTCTTGTGCTCTGCATCTTTGGTACCTCTTGCTCCCATTCTGTCCCTCTTCTTTTTTTTTTGAATGAGTACGTCAGCCAGTGTGCAAATGACTTCATCTGAGCAGATTGTCTCAGTTCCCTTGATAGTGGCAAGAAATAGGAATTCTCAGGGCACAACGTATTTCCTATTTTAGAATACCTTTGATGAATGTCTCATATATGGCTCCTTTTATTTTTGACTATGAGAGAAATGAAGATTAAGCCTCTCAGATACATGTCACAGGTATCTGAAGTTAGGTAAGATGATATCACAATCGGAGTGATCACAGGCAAGAAGAACAATGCTGCCATGCTGTCCCATGAAGGAGATACTCCTTCATGTTTTAAGTACTTGTCATTCCTCCCATGATAAGAATCCTCTACCTAAATTTTTATGCTGGTTTTTATTTCCCCATATATTTTAGGCTTTCAATTTACAGACAACAGTTTATGGAGATATTACTCCCCTCCGTTTTGTGCAGTATCTTGTGTGTGCATGCATCAGAAGATTTCAGCCTCTGAAGTTACTTTTCACACCAGGGGGCACCATACTGGGTGCCATGCTGTTCAGTTTGCAGATGCAGACATTAGCCAACAGAAACAGAATAGATTCTTTTTTTTTTTTTTTGTTATTTCTTTCCTATCTTTTACATTCCAGTTAACTTACTGACCTCTGTTGCATTTAACACCATCCATTTTCCCCAATCGGAGAAATATTACAGGCTAGCATAAAATGCTTCTGCTGTGTTTTAAGTGTAGCAATATACAGCCAATGAGATTTTAATGGCTTTTTATCACAGCTGGACTATAGTAATAAATTCTTCAAGACTCCAGACACTTACGCTCCCCTTATATGGGACTGAGGACATTGAGGAATCCAAATACATGGGAATTATTATTTTATTTATATTTTGATTTACATTAAAGTATCCAATGCTGTAGCACTATTTTCAGTCTCCTCAGATTTCGGCACCAGAAAATCAATATTAGGCTAATTTTATAGACATAGCAAAT
The DNA here is from genome assembly GCA_013400935.1 of Turnix velox. Taxonomy (NCBI): domain Eukaryota; kingdom Metazoa; phylum Chordata; class Aves; order Charadriiformes; family Turnicidae; genus Turnix; species Turnix velox. The sequence goes on from VZTY01015400.1 coordinate 9,195, forward strand.
CTCCACATTTTATATTTTCAGATATTCATGAAATCTCTGGTGGCTCTTACAAGATGAGCTTTTCCAATTGCAAGCAATAATGAAGCCATCTGCTTTAGAGATGTAGTATCATCAGGTATCAGGTTCCCTGCTCTTCCAGATTTCATTAAGACAATGATTTAAAAGGGGAAACATTGACCTAAAGTCTGTTTATTAATTTGGTGACTGATTTTTTCTTTTTTCTCCTTTCTTATTATAGGTGTGTTATTATTGTTTGATAATTCTTGTAGTAAAAAATAAAGCCCAGGCAATTTGCACACCTATAGGAGCATGAGCATAGTTGCATAAATATGGACACATTTGTCTTGCCCTTGTATTAGCATGAAGATTATTATATGTTTTAGATCACTGAAATTAAAGTCACTTCCAGTGACAGTGTAAACAAAGCTAAATGTGAGCAGCGCGGTCAAGGACAATGGCAGGTCACAGAAAATAAAAGATGATCACCTGGAAAGTTCTCCTTTTTTTAAGGAAATGATAATAACTTTACCACTGAGGTGACACCTTTTTCTGTTTATTCCTGCTTATCTCCCTGAGATTTTAGGGCTAAAGTGTCTGATGTTGCTGATCCTGCAGTAAGACTCCCTGTTTTGCACTCGGTTACTTGGTCATGAAGTTGTGTGTGACAGTAATAAGGATGCGATATTGTAATGATCCTCTAGCATGATGCTGGGTAAGACATATTTGAACTATATTTTCCTGAGGAAAAAAGATGTCTCTGTATATTTGAACTAGCCCCATATTTAGATTTTCATATTGGTGTTGATTTTCACTGCTGATAAAAACAGCTCTTCACTGTGTCCCTATCTGCAGCTCATGTGCATGAATCTCTCTTTTGTGTGAGACTGTGCTTAGAGTAATTTCTGATTTGTGAGGTCCTTTTTCATGTGTAACTTGTTCTGTAAAGTCCACAGAATAGGCTTGTTTTATGGTATTTTAACTTTTGTACTTCAGTGAAGTGTGATGATCCCAAGTAGTGGTGGTGGTAAATGCTGAAGAGTTTAAACATTACTATTTTGATTTCTCCAGCCCACTCATTGTAGGGGTGATCTGCATTGTGTGTCTCCAGAACAGATACTGAATATTTTGAAGTCTGAACGATAGTGGACTAGTGAGAATTTTATAGTAGAAGAAAGTGATGTGAGTATTTATTAAAAAGATGTTATGATCTGAGTTATCCAAGATGCTGTTTCCTCACCACTTTTTAAGTAGCTGGGGTGCTTTATATGACTAACTCTCCGGTTTGAAGTCCGTTTTCCCTTCCCTTTCTGACTGTAGGTAAATGTTGTAGGTAAATGTTGTAGGTAAATGTTGTAGGTAAATGTTGTAGGTAAATGTTGTAGGTAAATGTTGTAGGTAATTGTGCCAGAAGTTATTGCTCAGCCGTAGTAAGATGTTCCTTTGCAGTATGTGCAAATGGATACTTTTCTCTTTCCACTTGCAAAGCAGTATGAAAACTCTTGGCCCTAGTATCTCAGTCCTCACTTTCTGTTTTTCAATTTAAAAGAATATAATTAAAATCAAATCACCACATTGTTCCTGCCTTTAGCCAAAAATGCCTTCTAGCGTACTTGTTACAGTTAAAGAAGGGTTTAGTCTTTAAAAAAAAACTTATTTGCGCATCAAACATCGAATATTAGGTAGATTAGACTGTGCTATGAACACATCCCAGCAACATCTTACAATGGTTAGTGTTGGGCTGTTTTACATGAGTAGTTATGGCATCATAAAGAAGAATGATATGCTGATGAAGGCTGAATTGAATTTATGAGGGAGAAAAATTTGCTTAAGGGCAGAGATAGCATGTTTACTTAATATTATATTCACCACTTATTCCTTTGTGCTTATGAAACTAGTGGAGTTTATTGATTACCTCTCTTCTCCAAAATTAACATAACAATTTTTGTCATAATAAAATTGAAGCCAACAATACACTAACTCATTTAAGCATTGAAATCCTTTGTTTCTAAAAAATTCTATTATTACACTGGAAATTTATTTGGCATTAAATCAAAATTCTTGGGGGTTTTCATGAAAATGTTAAGTTAGGAACTATACATTGTAATGACATTTTCTGCTGTTTTGTGTTATTCTAAATGGTTACCAAAGTTAAGCAAATGTATTTAAAATATTTTGATGACAAAAATATGCCTTTGGTTAGCTTTAGTTCTTTCAGACTGTCAGGGTATTATTTCACCTCCAGAGTCCTACACCAAATTACGAGGATGTAATTCACTCATCAAACAGTAGGCGTGGTTGCAATTTGAGATGTTTTTTAGGGTTCCTGAGACAGATGGAAAAGTTTGGCTAACATGATACAGTATGTGTGGGCAAATTTGAGGGAGGAACTGGACACCATAAGGACCCATCTCCAGGTGTTCAAAATAACATCATACCCCTGTATTTCAGCAGCAGATTCTCAGGCCTGTGAGCAACATTTCCTCATAAATATATCCTATGAAATGCACTCTGCTGGCTTTGGGTGCCCTTTCAGGAGCAAACTAAGGATAAGGCAGTAAGTTAAGGACTTGAAACCTAGGAACAATGGTTTTCTTATGAGAAAGACAGTGTTTCTGTGACCAAATGACCAAAGAAGAGACACAGCAGCTCTAGAACAGAAAGAATGTGTGAGTTGTCTGTGGAGTAGTCAGGTTGCTTTTTTACCAGTACATAGCAGATTCAGCACCATAAAAGTTGATTGACACTTATATTTTGAATTGTTGAATCTGAAAGGTATGATAATTTCAGATGATGTCTGGTTACATGAATACCAAGGTGTCAGGTGATGAGGAGGTTACAGGGGGTCAAAGCTGGTGTTATCTAGTCTAGTGTCAAGAGCAGGACAGGGAAGGACATTTTACCTTATGCTATATTGTGGAGGATGGAGAGGGAAAAATTAGATGTAACTTCGAGATCATACTTTATTCTCTCTATATTTAAAAATTATAAGTCTTTAGAGAGCAGGAGAACACACGGCTTAGAGGAACAGGCAATAGTGATATGACAGGGAGAAAGTAATGAGAATAGTTGGAATGTTTTGAAGCTTTCTTTGCATGACACAAAAAAAGCAATAAAAATCCTTTTGAGAAGGTGGGGTTGCTCATCAGTAGGAAACTAATTCATACTTGATTAGAGCTAACATTTTTTTCTTCCTGAGACAGTTTTTTTGAAAGCAATGTTTATTTTCCTGTTTTTATTTCAAATAATGCATTTTCACTAAGGTAAAAGTCCAAATCTGCATATAAATGGAAATCGTTCAACACCATCTCAGGAAAATTTTATTTTCCTGTGCAAGGATAATATTATTATATACACTTCTTAATGCTGAAAGAAGTGTAAAACAGTGTATTTTATTTAAATGTAAATTTTGAAATATGAATGCATGAGTATCTCTAACTTCACTCAGCATCAAAGTGCTGTTATTCCCTAGAATGTTTAAACACTTAAATGAAATACTTTGATTTCTCTCTGTATATATTTTAATATAATATTTTGAATTAGTCTTAAAGGTATGCCACCCAAGACAGTTTCATTTATGAAAAGTGAGTTGTGACACAAAGAGCATAAATCTGTAAATCCTAGTTTGCTTCTGCTTTGTGTTTGAGAAAAAAAAAAACCCCACAATATTTCAATGTCCTTTTCATTTAAGACATTTATTAGGAAAATTACTATTGGTGTGGTTCAAGGATTGTGCTTGTCTTAATGTCATGGTTCCTCCTGTTAGGTGTTACTACATATTTTCCCTGTTCTGGACATCTGCTGTTGTATACTTGCCACTGGAGACAATATATTGCATTAGACAAACCTTTTGTAGAGTTTTCTTTTTCCATTTTTGTTATAAAACAAACTGTTCTGTGTTGTTGAATCCAGACTGGAATTGACCCCAGAGCAATTAAATTGTAGTGCCCAACTTTCTTTCTAATTTCCTTTTGCCATATAAAAAATCTGATTCAATAATAGTTTCTGGAAGATTTAAAGTAGAGGAAGGTGCTCTTTTCAGGATTCTGTTTTCCTGAATCCAAAGAAGAGCAAAAAAAGGGATAAGGAGACCTGAGCACAAGTCTTATGAGGAGCAGCTGAGGAAACTGAGGTTGATTAGCCAGGAGAAAAGGAAGTTGAGGGGAGATCTTATTCCTCTTTTCACCTGCTAAAAAGGAGGTTGTACCAAAATGGGGATCGGTCTCATTTCGCGAGTAGCAATTGCTAGGAAGGAATTGCTAGGAGGAAACAGCCTCAGATTGCACTGGGGGGGAGTAGATTGCAGATTAGGAAAAATTTCTCTACCAAAAGGGTGGTCAAGTGTTGGAACAGCCCAATCAGGAAAGGGATTGCTTCTCCATCCTTGGAGGTAAGTGGAAGGTATGTAGATGTGGTGCTTAAGGAGACATTTTAGCAGTGGATTTGGCAGCGTTAAGATGACAGCAAGACTTGATGACCTTAAGGGTCTTTACCAATGTAAATTATTTTATTATTCTATTCTTAGTTATGATATACATGAAGTTTGATGTTCACAGTCATACCTGTCATTTTCTATTTGCCAATTTTAAATTGGGATAGCATTTACTAATTTTATTAAGCTCATGGTACATCTGGGCTGGAAGAGAATGCTAGTTATTGCTGATACCTTTTTCCTGGCCTTAGCATTTCGAAAAACACACTTTTTGATCACTTTTTCAGAGCCAAGTAGCTAAAATGTGGAGGTTTATATTAGTAAACAGTAATTAAACATCTGTGAATAATTGTAGATTAACAGACTAAAATCAACTTTAAAAAATGGAAAAGTGCCATTAAAACAGAAACTGTAGCAATGCACAATTATAAAATTCATCACTGTTGTAAAATAACAATAATGAAAACCAGCTGCCTTTCAGAGGGATTAGTCTTGATGCCATTACAGCTTTCTCACTTCCTCTGTTTTCAGTAGCATATGATGTTCCACTCGCTTTAACTTCATTTATCAGCAATACATGAATCTACCACACATCTTACTTGACTAATATGAATCTTTTTAAATGTAAAATTATTAGGACAGCAACCCACTCCTGCAAGTAGAGACACTTGCACATAGGAAACGGAGCCTTCAATAGATCTCTTTGAGAGCCTTAGAGTATTCTCCAGTTCTTTGTATTCTTCATGAGTAGGAGGATCAGCATCTGGCTCCATTGCCTGAGAAGGTCTGTTCTCTAAGGTCCTTTTACAGGAAAGATGAATAAATCTCATTGGACCATGAAGGAAGTGTTACAAAACCAAAAATAATAAATGTAGAGAAACACAGTGTCTTATGTGATGAATATTGTATGACAAATGTTCATCTTCTTACTAGCAAACTTTTGGAGAACTGCAGTATCATATGATTCTTTCTTTTCTTTTTTCCTTTCCTTGTCTTTTCTTCCTTTTAGAAATATAAGCAAGGGCTTGGATCAAATAGCAAATCAATAAATGTAAATAGCACTATTTGTCTTGACAGATTACATTTCTTAGAAACCTATTGTAATACAAGGAGTGAGCAGGAGTTAAAAGAAGTAGCAAGTATGTAGTGAAAGATCACATAAATTGACATTAATGGATGTCTTTGGGTTTATGTAGTCCTTTTGTTGAAAATAGGAGTCCAATACTTTTGCAGTCAGCAAGAGCCTTTTCCCAGACAACAGTGAGCTTTGATTTACTTCTTGATATACAGGTATGAAGAGAGAATAGTAAAGATAACTGTTTAGAAATGGACCTTTCAAATCCATGGATTTTTCAGTTTATTGGGTAACACATATTTTGGCCAACTGTAAGCTGCTAACAGCATCTGTATAATAAGAACTTGTGCAACTTCTTATTTAAAAACTCTAAGCTTCCTGAGCCTTTACTCAGTGATTTCTCATTCTGCCATTATAAATTACCAACTCCAGTATTACTGCAAATCCAAATAAACTCCCTGATGATTACAGATTACAGTCACAAATCCAAAAGGTACAACACAATATACTTTTCTCAGCTAAATTAATTATTTCATTTCTGGGCAACTCAATAGTAAGAACTGAACCACCAGCTGGCTAATATGTACAGTCAAAACATTTAGCAGCAGGTTTTTACATTAGTAACAGCAAGAATCCATTTCACAGAAGACAACAGAAAATAAATGATTCTCATTTAAAGAGTCCTTAAGGCTAAAGTGCTTTATCCTCCTTAAATGTTCTGACTAACTAGCTCTGCATGATGTCATCAAGATTAATTTTATGTAGGTAGTTTCTGTTGCAGAAATACAGTGGAAATGTGTATGGGAATTAGGGGAGATAGAGCATGTAAAATGAAATTTTCCTGTTTCATAACCAAGTCTTGGTTCTCTTTAGTGTGAGGGAATCTTCTTTTTTTGGGTGGCGATTAGTGGTTGTAAGCTCAAAGATGGAATGATCTAAATTTCTCCCTAATCTCAGAATTTTTGTTTTCCATGAGACTAATTTGGAAACAAGTGATGCCAGCATTCTTCTGGAAAGCATGCAAAAGACAATTTATCTAGGAATGTGCAATGTTATTTTGCTGTCAGCTAGGCCAGGAAATATATATAGTTGGGTGGGATTCAGGGAGCCTTTTTGATGAGGGCTGCCTTCCCCCCCCCCCCCCTCCTCCCCTCCCCCCCCCT
>VZTY01015400.1:15881-60779 GCA_013400935.1 Turnix velox
CACCAGAAAACACCTTTTGTTTACTGCTAGAGAAAGCTATGTTAAAATACAACTAGTAGTGCCTTAGTTATTTAGCTAGCTTCTGTTCATGTCAAAGGAGGCAGAAATCAGTCATGTAAGCATCAGTGACTGCTTTCACTGGAGAAAACCCAGAATACACAAAATGAATCTACCAGAGTAGCAGGTATGACACAAGACTTGTTAGAGACTTTGATGAGACTGCTTTGTTTTATGTTGGTCTTTTTCATGAGAACTCTGATCCAGAGTTGTAGCGATCGACAGGAATTTGTCCATTAATTGCAATAGAAAGATGTGACACAGGACATTTTTGAGACCCACATTCTTCTGGTGTGACAGTTTGAGGCCAAAGAGATTACAGTAATTCATTTCGAATGAACACTAGATGCCTGAGATAAAGAATTTGAACTGAGTGCTTGCAATCTAGCCAAGAGCAGTAGTGGATGCTGGCATTTCTTCAGTATCCAGTAGGAGAAACTGAGTAGCTCTCCAGATACTGATTTGCCTGGATGTAGTTATCTAGCAGATACAAACATTAGACAACTATCTAGTTGCTTTTGTCAAATTTGTATGAATACCAAGATGCATCCTTGGTTATCATAGTGGCATTTATTTTTAGCAGCTGCTTTCAGCAATTAAATTGAGACTCGTCAGCTTCACAGAACTTCAGTCAATATAGCACAAGGTTTTTCCATTCCTATGGAATATGTAGGCATATTTTGAAGTAGACACTATGTTGGACACCCGCTGAGGAGGCACCTACATGAAGATTTTGACTGCCTAAAGCTAATGCTTGGAGTGGGCACCAGGAGATACATTTGGTGACCTAATCCAGACATTTAGTGCAGCACTTGATTCCCTTAAAATTCAGCATAGGCAGTAAGGAATGTATGATCTTCCAAAGTGAATTTCAGCATATAAGTATTAAATAGACTATTTTTCCCTTCATGTTACACAGGTGAACTACAACTAGGATGGGCAAAATCAACTGAATATTTGGGTCATTTAAAATACCCTAGATTTTCTGACAGTGGACTGGCAGATAAATACCAGATATACTGGAGATACACAGCATTCTGTCAAGGCAGTTATTAGCCAGGCATGTGATTTTGAGAGATCTCAAGATGCTCCAGACACAATGTACAGCCATCATTTATTCTTGTGTGGGAATCTTCTATTGTGCACAGAGAGACTCAGTAAAGAATGATAGACACAGCTTATTTTCTGACAAATGCACACAAGAGATTACTGAGACTAATACACTAGTGGGCTAAGCTTTACTATGAATGTACAATGTGATACTGAAAACACCTCAACTGGGCAACCACTCAACCACTCAGGTGAGGGTTTTACACCTTCCTGTGTCAGTGTTCTTCTCAAATCCTTGATCTGGTTTTGCTTTCCTTATATTGCAACAAGTAAGTACATGCTGAGCTACTTTGACAACTTGATGAATCAATGTTTCAGATATCTAAGGTGTTGAATCTCAAAGTCAGTTTTCCAAATATTTGGGCAATATGATATTATTAAGAGTTTCTGGGTAAGAAAAAAAAGGTAATATTTATTTTAAATGGTGATCATAGTTAAGGATTTGTTTTCAGTTTGTCTTGGCAAGGCAACATCTTCATGGGTATTGGAAAAAACCATATGGGAGGGCAACCAGTGCAGCTCAAAGTCTTTGTGAACAACATTACTCTTTAAAAGTGAACTCATAGCCTTTTGAAGAATGGCAGCTCAAGGCTATAATCACCTTTACAGATGTTCAGTGTATGTGGAGAATTCTGTTATGATCAAAGAAGGAACACAACTTTTACACAGAAGCAACAATGTACTGTGAGTCTAGAATGAGTCTTATCAGTCATGTAAAATGATTATTACTAGTGCATACCTAATTGCAGAGGAAAGCACAGTAATGGAAAAATATTTAAAATTTTACATTCCCAATCCCTCTTTTCCTTGGCATTGTGCTCTCTCTGCTTCTCTTGTTCTCATGGCTATCAGCACTCATCCTCATCTTTCTTAAGAAGGAGGTGATGGAAGGGTTGTTGTGATGAGCTCTCAGCATATCAGCTCTGTACTAACAGAAGAATACAGCTGACCCTGGACAATTCTTCCTCTCTGCTCCTGGGTTTGCTTGGAAATCTTCCTGAATCTTATGTTGAGTCTGCTGGATAAGAGATCTAGGATTAGATATAGGAAAAAAATGCTCTCAGTGATAGAGATATCAGTTTTCAGAGTTAATCTTTACTAGATCAAGGTGGTGAAGTCGGAGTGTGCAGTTAATTGATTTAAAGAAGATTTAAAATAATGACAGTGTTACTTCCACACTCCCCCTCCCCATATCTTACACAGTAGTGAAGATTTGTTGTATGGCTTCTCTCTCCTTCACTCAAGATTGGACTCAAGTCTGTTACATGATGAATATCTTTCTTTGTTACTGTCATGACACAGTGACATGATGATTGCACAACTTTATACAAACATTGAAATAGAAAATTGAAAATTTTGATGTAAGGAAAACAAAATTAAAATGTATGGAATAAGTTAAAATTACCACACAGGTTTGTAAGTTGTTTGTATTTTTTTGGTCTTTTAAAATCTTTTTAAGGCAAAATGATAAAAGGAAAGATTTGCCTTATTTCAGATACTGAATTTTTGTGTTTTTTCATTACAAAAAACTCAAGGTTTTTTTATTATTTAGGCTCACATTTAAACAGGTTCACTTTTGGATAAGAGTAAGAGGAAAGTATAAATTTAATATTGAAGGAAGAAATTTCACAAACATACAAAGCTTACACAGTAAAATCCCTTAATCTCTTTCAGCAGGACATAGTACTTCAAACTCCAAGAAGTTAAAGCTTTCAAATAGTTTTGACCTTTTAGTAGCATTTCTCCAGAGTGTTTTCCTGGTGTGGTTTGTTTTAAGAAGAATAAAGGAAAGCAGGAATCTGATGTAGTTCACCAAATGGAAATGTGAAGTCCTGCACCTGGAGAGAAGCAACCCCAAGCACCAGCTGGCTGGGAAATGGCTTTGTAGAAAAGTACCTGGAAGTATAAGATACGGACAATACTGGAGCAAGTTCAGTGTAAAGTCACTATGATTAAAAGACTGAAACACTGGCAACATGGGGAGGAGCTGAGAAAGATGGAACACATGTACAAATACCTGAAGGGGATGATGGAGCAAGGTTCTTCTTAGGGACAGGACAAGAGGTAATGAGCACAAACTGAAATGTGGGAGACTCTCTCAGAACATCACAAAACACTTCCATTGTGAGGGTGACCTGGATAATGTACTCCAGGCAACCTTTCTTAAGCAGAGAGGTTTGGGCTAATTGACCACCAGGGGTTCCTTTCAGCCTCATACTTTTTCTGGTCTTGTGTAAAAGTAACATGGTTCAATAAAGTTCCTAGTGCTTATGTATTGTTGATTAGTTTAACTGTCTAAGAATTGAAAAATAATTGGGAAGAATACTGAGATAACTCAGTTTTTGCTGTGAGTTAAAGCTTTATAACAATCCGTAGAGCATCTATTAAGTTCAACTAGTCTTTTCTCTGCTATTGTTTCTGAATCTAGTGAGAATGAAGTTAATTTAATTTTGTTTATATATATTTGTATATCTTGTATACTAAAATACTAATGAACCGAAGCACAGCTGTACAAATGGGATCACCTCCTTTCTACAAATAAAACACTTGTAATCCTCACAACAGTAAGAATAAAAGGAGGTTCACTTTAAATTCTTTCTGAGCCTATTATGAAACTGTTACTGCAAATTATGTAAAATGTGTGATTTATTTTCTAATAGAGCAGTGAATCTTTGCAAAAAAACTTATGTCTGACATTGCTGAAGCAACCTCCTACTTCATTTGAGAAAAAGGAGTAAAACTTATGAAGAGTTTTCAGAAAGCTTTGTAAGATGTCTTTGCCAACTGTAAGCATCTGATTTAGAATAAAATCCTTACATTCAGGCAAGGAACTGGATGTTATTTTATGATATAACTTTAAGTGTACAATATTATTATCTCCACAAGTAAAATTTTTTGCTGCTTGCTTACAGAAATGTTCTGTGGTAGTGAAATTAAAAAAATAAAATGTGCTGTAAGAGATAGCGTGATACAGAGATTGGATGTGTAATCCACTAATTCTTTTCAGTACTTAAAAGACCAAGTGAGTTTCATCAGGATTTTCTTATGAAAATGCAGTTGCATGAATAGGAATGAAAATTGCTTACCCCTGTTTTGTAATACAATCATCACATTGAACTGTTGTTTTCTATATAGCTGAGACTTTTTGGTGTTTAATTTGAATGAAATAGCTGTTACTGGGTCAGAACAAGCAAATTCAGAAACTGAACCAGGTCCCTTCTAGCACACTGTGAAATACATGTATTCTCTTTCATCTCATCATTTAAATTCTTGTAAGAGAAGTTCCAGGAAAGTAAGAAAGAAATGTACTCCTGCAGAAGGAGAAAACAGGTACATTTAACTTTGAGTGGCATACAGCAAAAATGCTTTTCAGTGTGCCTTCCAATTCATGTTAATTTGCATTAAAAAAATGTCTAAGTAGTTAACATTATTAAGAGCTTTGAAGAGAGGCTTTGTGTTGACCATGAAAGACAGGGATTCAGCAGTGTTTACTGAATTTGTAAGCTTTGATTATTAGAGTATCTTTCAAGAAGAAAATCTATTTCTTTTCATATGCACATGGTGTTTTTTATAGAGATGCTATGCCAAAAACTGAAGTTTCAACTGATAATTTACAAAGACAATCAAATGGAATGAATGTAATTTTTCAGAAAAACTGTGTAATTAAGCTTGTCAAATGGAACCTTATTTGTATTTGGGGTTATATTTGTAGCTGTGTTTACTCATGGAAATGTTGGCAAGAAACTGCAAATATTTTGGTTTTTAAAGTTATATTATTATTAATTCTGAACAATAGTTGAAAGACCATCTCTGAGACACCAATCTGAGTTTCAAAAAGAAAATTAGCAGCATCCTACCAATGTATATCAAATGTGCAACTGTATCTTATTTAAATCTAAATATTGTTTTGAAGGAAGGCTTGCACACTATGGCTGGATGATATAGACATGTTTAACTGTATCCCGTTGACCCCATTTTGATGGGACATTAACTTCCATTATGCAGTTCACTTGTATTTCACCTGATATGTCAACCACAGTCCATAGTACAGACTCAGTCTTCACAATGTTCAGATATTATCACCAAGATTTGCTGGGAGATCAAGACCAAGTATTTGCTCTAAAGCACATAGCAGAATGGTTTTAGTGTAAATAAAGTTGTGCAGAGAAGCATGAAATTGAGAGAGTTCCCGAAGCCTCTGGGAATGGAGGAAGTTGGTGCTTCTGCTACATTTGACACTCTTGGTTGGGTGATTTGTCTTCAAAATGGGGTGAAATGGGATAAGAAATCAAGATGTGCCCATTAGGCGTACCCTTTAACTTCTTAGAAGGTTATAATGTTGGAAGCCAGTAAATGCATAACCAAAGGAGAAAGTATTCTATCAGTAAAAGGTTATGTGTGAGTGTATTGAAGATTTTAGTTTTAACTGGTGGGGGTTTTTAATAGATTAACTTTACTAGCAAAATTCTTCACTGTTGTTAATGCTGCCTTGCTTTAATTTTTTAAAGCAGCTTAAAAGTAGTACTTAGAAATTGTCATACAGAACTTTGAATAGGTTTCTTACCTGCTAGGTGCATCACTGCAGCAAGAAAACTAATTAACCCATGTTTTCTGAAAGAAGGAATTTTAGAGTGTCTGAAAAAAATACATCTGTATGAAGTGACAGAGATTAGGAAATTGGCGGTGTTATAGTTGGAGAGAGCTCATGCAATTGCAGATTTGATCTCAATAGATGTTTATATTGAGGTCCTAACATTTCTTTCAGAATGGATAACCAGTTATTGTAGGTCAAATAATTTATAATAAGTGGGGATTTTTGAGGTTCTTGTATTTTAATAAACTGAGCTTAAAGTAGTTTTGTTGGCAAGTATGAGATAAAGAAAATACAGATTTCTTTGCTGGTCTTTTCTATGGACTTGGTCTCCTCAGTTTGTAAACTTTGGCTTCTTAGCATTTTGCCATATATGGTTTAGGAAGTGGTTCTGTGATCACATTGAAGAAGTTCTTCATTAAACAGTTGAACTACCTATATATGGGTAGAACTATAGAACACATGGGTATGCTATAGAACACTGGTTTTAGCCTCCACCTGTCACTTCAGAAAAGCACAGGCTATGATATGCTCCAGCCTCATATCCTGAGTATCTTAGAATATCCCAAATCACACTAAACATCTTGAATTTTTTGTACCAAAGTTAGATTGCAGTCTTGTAGAAGAATACAGATGTATTTAGGTGCTTGATGTTATTCAAGGTGCATGGTACAGACAAGGTCAGTAGAAACTTATGTTTAGTTTAGGCTGCTCTTTGGGTGAGACTCAGTTTGAAACTAATACATTGATACTTACTTGTGTACTATACAGTGCTTACAAGCGAGCCAAATGTCTAAAGTCCTATTGTAGTCATTGGAGGTCTAGGGAATACAGTGTTAGATGGTGGAGTCTAACCAGCTGTTTTATTGATCTCAATGCAATGTACATGCTTATCACCTCAGAAGCAAGGCAACACTGCTTATGTAATTGAAAAAATGATCAAGGATCAGCTCTCAAGGCCCTGACTGAATTGGCCAAGGGTACCATTTGGTTCCTGCACATAGATGCTTAGTGCTACCTGAACCATTGTGGGCATTCTGGGACATTTTTCAAGGGTTAGCTGATATAAGAAAGCACTTATGTCACTTCTGGAAAAGTCATTAAAGAGCAAGCAGGATACCATAGAGAATATCAAATGGTGCAAGATACTTATTTTCTGGCAAATTAATAAAAATTTGCATCCCTGTTGATGGATCCACCCTAAGACTTGTCCATGCCATTCAAGATGCATGTTATATTCTGCCCATCCTCTAGCTGAGAGATCAGAAAGGCATGAATCTCTCATAGATCTTGCATCACACAGACCAGGATCATGCCAATATCTCAGATAAAATAGGACATGTCAAAGGGCCCTGGACACCTTAGGGTAGGCAACTGTGGGAAATCTTTAATATATCCATCAATGAAGTGGTGGTGCTTGAAGAGCTTCAGAATCTGAAAGTGACCCTGAATTGAAGCATAATGGCAAGTAGTTTATAAATGGAGGAAAGACTGTTAAACAACCCTCAGAGCATTTGGAAACAGGAGGGGGAAAAATAATACCAGTATGACATATATGTACATTAAAAAATTATGCTTTCAATTTTTTTAAGTCACATCCTCTAATAAATTAGATAAGTCAAGTATCTCCTAAGTAAGGATAATAAGATTTTCACAATGAAAATAGGAATGCCATGTAATACGTGTGATACACATAGTTGTTTTCTATAAACCCAAGATTTTGTGTGATCTGAGAAAAAAAAATCAAAACACTAATGACCCAAAAGGAAAGAATCTGCTATTCATTGAAGAAATGTTTCTGTTTTAAAAGTTAAGTGGTAATCTAGAGTACTTAAAGAGGTTGCTTCTCACCTGAAGGTGAGAAGTGGAAGAACAGGCAGTTGTTTTCCCACCAACTGAAATGTCAAATGCTGCCAGCTTTATTCTTGCTTGGATTTGTTATCTCATTGTCCATCAAATTATTCAAGTAAATACTTGAATCTCCACTGGGAGGATAAGAGGAATGAACTGTGACTTTCTTGGTAGATATTGAAACTAAAGAGTATTGTTACTCATGAGTTTTATTAGAGAAAAGAAAAATGTCTGTATTTTTACTAAACACTGGCACTCATGCATACGCTTAATGCACTTTTTTTTTTCATGTATTTTCTGTGATATAGTGTAGCTTTTGTGGTAGCATTATCGGTGGCATGGTGTCAACTGAGTATAGCTCTTTACTGCTAGACAGAGAGGGAAAAAAAATGGCAAAGAGTTGTTTTTGGTTTTAAAATAGAAGTGTAGATAGATCCGTTGTGAAAGGAGAAAAAACCCATCAAAAGATGATGTGCATGAAAGCAGATTACAGTATAAGGACATTGGTCTGTTACATTTCAGAAGTGTATGTCTTTTCCTTCACAAATACTTGGTGCCATGAGGAACTGCTAAGCTGCCACACCTGTGGCAGCATCACTTCTAACCTCAGAAGGCTCATTTCCTTTTAATTTTTTTTCTTAACTTTGGAAAATTCTTGAGAAGAACCTATTACTCCCATTAAGCCAGACAAATCCTATCCTATCTGTAGTCCTCACTGCTGCTTGGAAGAGTCAACTTTTTCCATTGTTTTCTATTGCAGACCTACTGGAACGCTTTTATCCATTACTCATAATTTCAAATCACTACCCATTTCACTGCAATTACTCTGACGCTAAGTGCCGTAAGTTCTCTTGCCTTTGCCATACTTCTTGGCTTTGATTGATTTGCTAAGTGTTTTTCATAATCCCTTGTCCCTGCAGGTTTTTTTTCTCTGGATCTGCTGTGTTCTTAATGACTGGCTCTATGGTAATCATTTGGATTTCTTTTTTTCTTACAGTCTGTCCTTAAGATTTTGGCATTCCACTTTTACCTTGGTGCAACAGCTTGATTCTAATAGCAGCTCCCTCCATTATACAGAGAGGATGCAGTTACACATAACTGCTTATCTGCAGGTGACTTTAGGCTCTGACTGACCAGCTTTCACAATCTATCATAAACTGGAACAGAAAGTTGCCTGGCTTACAAACTCTAATTTTTATAATTAGATTGCATCTCATATTCTTTACTGATAGTAAAGTTTGGGTTCTAAAATGATGAAAAATAAATGCTTTTTTGACTGCAGAGGGACAAAAATTCACAAGTTTTTGGCTCTGGTCTGATAATGTTCTGTTTTGTTTTGCTTTTATTCCCCTAAATTGGCTTCTTTTACTGCTGAATTAATGGGCTGTCTCTCCCTCAGTCTTAATTTCTGCATCAGAAAATCTGCTTCTAATACTACAGCAGTTTGCGTTTCCAAACTGCTACTGTTCTAGGCAATGTGATTTGATACCACGTGTGAAGGACTTGGACCAATCTGGTCCTTTATTTATACAAGGCTAGATGATTATATGCATTAAGATCAGAGGCTTATCCTTATTCATTTATTTTAGATAAATAACTATGCTTTGATACACGTTCTTTGAGGCCCTGTATTTTTGAAGCTAGAATTTAGAAAACCATGCCTAGGACACTATGCCTTATATGCATATTTTGTTTTTTCTTTACCTATACTGCTTAGGAACAACTTATATCCCAGTTAACAGTGGCTGTAGTCTGTTTGTTTGACAACTTCTCCTCCATTGCTATGGAAAGACTGATTCCTCTGTGCACTAGTTTGCCATTACATGTATTCTCAGGAGGTATAAGCTGTGATTATACTTAACCTTCTTGGCCTCCTTAATAGCAGAGGATGACTAAAGAGAAGAGTATGTGAGTACCATGAGATGACACAAACTTGGAACCCCTTCCAGTAGGTTTAACTCTGAGGTAACATGTTAGAGCTGCTTCTGCAGGAGGGCTGGTGGTCTTCTTCTGGCTCTGTGTTGTTACATAATTCATGTACACTTGAACACTCTGCTCTTATGAGTTAATAGGGATATCTATTGTAAGGTTTGATGAACTTCAAAATGTCATCTCTTATCTTTTGCAGTTGTCTCACTTTGCTTTGAGTGGTATTTTTTAAAGCAATGTAACCT
Organism: Turnix velox; assembly: GCA_013400935.1. Taxonomy (NCBI): domain Eukaryota; kingdom Metazoa; phylum Chordata; class Aves; order Charadriiformes; family Turnicidae; genus Turnix; species Turnix velox. The sequence goes on from VZTY01015400.1 coordinate 25,665, forward strand.
GGGTTGCTTGCAAGGTAGAGAGACACAGATGGTGGTGAACTGATCTTGTTAGAGTTTGTTAAAATAAAATGTCAGATGTACCTTAGAAATTGAATACAGGTGTTGCAGAGAGAAAGTTATTACTTTGTGTCTGCCTTTGTCTGGAGACAGCTGGTGCTACATCTTTTTTTCTTTTCCTTTTGATAATGGGGATGCAGGAATTTTATTTGTTCTCATCTGACATGTCACTTTCAAAACACAGTTAAATGGTTCTAAAGATGACTACCAACTGTAATAAATAAAAAAGGACTCAATTTTCAGAATTGCCAAGTATTCACAACTCCCACAGATTTCAGTGTGGGGTTTTTTTCAAAGTGAGGCCCTCAATCAATATGATTAAATGGAAGCATTTTTTTCCAAGTGTATTTCTTTCTTTGCACCTGATTCCAAGCTAATCAATGTGGACATGGTTAGGCATAGTGCTTACATGCTTTGCAAAGTGGTTGATTTTTGATACATCAAAATACTGAAAATTACATAGTTCTATACTTCCTGCATAATGCTTCATGTCAGATCTTAAGCTTCCATTTACTCTTTACTCTGAACAGAGCTAACTGCAGAGTGATAGCTTACATTATTAAATCAGGAAAATTCCGTGTGACTGTGTTTCCACATACCTTAACAAGTACAGATCGGGGGGGAAGAAAGAAAATCGTTGTCTTTTGTTATATTGACTAACTGAGCAGAAGAGAAACAGGGCTCTAAACCACGTTGTTTAGATGTAGACCAGAGAGAAAAGTAAAACTAGCTATCAGAAACAGTTATGCTTCATTCTACTAATCAGTAAAGCATTTGATGAGAGAAGGGTGGCTGGCAGCTGGGAAAGAAGGAGATATTAATAAAGCTGGGATGGAAAGTTCATTATTCTGTGTGGAGATGACAGAAGTGAGTGGTGAATGCCTATGCAATGTTCAGGGGGTAGTTGGTGGAGATGTCACAGGGAGCAATGGTACGTGCAATAGCTTTATTCAGTCCATACCTTTTACTGTCCATTATAATAATGTGGTTTAGTTTCCAGGCTCATCTGTTGAAGGTATTTTATAGGTCTCACTCCTGGCTCAGGACACAGAGAGCAGTGATAGAGAGACTGCTGTGTGAAAAGTGGTTTCCTCTGATGACTGCATGTTTCTGTCCCCTGCCAGATGACTTTTCTTTTTGAGATTCCGCATTTATTTGGTTTCAACTAGAGGGCTACTGCAAGGACGTTCTGTGCAGTGGAGTAAAGGGCTATAGAGCATGTAGCTTTTGATGACTTAGTAGTCTGGCTAATTAATCATTATAACTTAGGGGATCAACTGTGAAGTTTTACACTTGTTAGTCTCATGTCATTGATTTTTTTTTATTTTGGGCAATTATCCCTCCAGTAGTGTTAGGCAAAGTTAGAAGATACTTTCAAGACTAGAAAAAAGCAGAGCGCAGGAAAATTTCTTGTGATACATGATCTTTTGTCTTTATAGATTGCAACCAGTTAATTATTTCTGAAAAACAGCTTTCAGGGTGGAAAGATAGATAGCACTAAAACTGCTGTTAAGCAAGGTGGCAGGGGAGAGTAACACAGTAGGATTTATATATGATTCATGTATATTCTAAGATACAATCCTGTTTTGACGGAAGACTTGTGAGTGAAGGTTATCTTTCGGTTTTTAGGGTAGTGTTCTCCTCAGAACAAATGCTCCTGTATTGGAGAACCTAGTTGTTCTTTGATTTGTCTAAGTGGTTCCCAGAAAAATTTACAAACATTCACCCAGGCATTGAATTTAGAAACTTTCAAACATCCTCCCAATGCTGAAGAAAGATCATGTGACAAATACTTAATTTGGAGCCCATTAAAATGAAAGCACCTTTGAAACATAACAGCTTGGTCATCATTAATTTACCCAAGTTTCTTTAAAAATAAACATACATAAATGCAGTGTGAAATTCTTTTCATGTTCTGAATTTGCTTGTATTTTATATTTTTGTAGAAATCAACATATATTAATAAATTCCGTTCCCTTTCTATGAAATAGTAAACTTTTTTAATAGGTAGGTGAAATATGTTCTGGTGTACTGATATATCTCTGATAATGATGGTAGTGGTTCTGTGCAAAGTCCTACTTTGTGGATAGTTGTGTGAATTGCTGGGTATTATATATTCCAATACAACCACTGTTATAAGCAGAGCTCTTTGAAGTGCCAATAATGCAAAGTCTGTATTCATATAGCCCAATAGATATCAGGGCACCAGAAATTATCTTCAATTTTCTAGCTGTATTTTATTTAAGTGGTACGTGAAAGGAATACTAGAATGCGAAGGTGCTTATCAGATGGATAGTTTATTTTAAATTCACAGCGATACACTAGTAGTATCCAAAATCTGTAATAATCAGGCTTGTAACTTATTATTTAACTGTATTTTTCCATCCTTATTCATAGATTTTATTCTAAGGAGCAATATTTCCAATTAGAACTATATACAAAAGTTTGCTTGTTACAGTAGTCTCTCTGAATATTGTTGATTAGTTTTGCATTTTGAAATGATAGCATAAAATCCATTTCCTGTAACGAATATAAGTAAAAAGAATGAAACTAATTTTTTCAGTAGTCTCACACTCTACTTACAATGAGTCTAAATTATGCTGTATCAGCATCTGAAGACTTGTTCTGTCTTACACTTGCTGTCATGTTTCCCATTGACCACAATTGTTTCGAAGGATTTAGGAGAGTGAATAAATGCGTTATTACTAAGAGCATGAAAAGTAGTTTAGTTGCTAAAAAAAAAACAAACAACCAACTAAAAGCCCTGCCACACATTTGAACCCTAAACTGAACAAAATTAGTTTTTCAATATGACAGATCTACTATGTTAAAAGTGCTAGATATGCAGAGAACAAATGCAATATTCAAAAGTAAATGAATGAGAAGCTGCAGGGCACGCTGTAGGAGGTTATAGTGAGATACAACCAGGATACTTCAGGCACTGAGTCTTTGTAAGCGATTGAAGTGGTGATAAAGCCCTCATACAAGCCTTTGAAATTATAATAATCCTTTAAAGGCAGTGCATAAATGGCAAGGGGAAAGGCAGGACTGCATCAAAAAGTATCTTGCATTTTTGAGTTTGTTCTCCACATTCTTATGCACATCTGCGATGGCTGGGTAAAATTTTTATCAATTAAACTGAAGGTCAACAGTGCCAATTCAGACATTCTTATCTTAGAAAAGCTTAGCTAATTGAGCAAGTATCACACTTGTCCTTCCTTGTATATTCTGGTACAAGGAGGAGTTTAACTTTGCACTTCTGCCTCATGAACTACATTTTAAAAAAAGAGGTTCCTGTATTTTAATAGAATTGTTCATAGCATTGAGGTTGTGCCTCAGTAGCAGTTTATATCGTTCTCTTGGTTTATGTGCATGCAACTTTTCCTGTGAGAATCCCTTAAGTTTTTTGATAACTGAGTCACTCCTGAGACACTGGTTCCAAGAATCTCAAAGATGATAGTTCGTACAGCTTGATCCAAGATCCTCGGGAGATTCTGGCAGCCCATTGGTTTCAGTGCAATTTCCATGTGACTCATATGCAATTATGAGTCCCTGTGTAATGAAATTAGAACAATCAGTTGTCTATCACTTTTGTGAGTGTAATGACAGTTGGCATGCTCAGTTTCATTATAGGGGAAGACTGCTATGGTATTTCAGAAAACCAGATGGCCTTACTTGGGCATTGGCAAGGAAAAGTGATCTTGAAGATTATTATTTCCTTCTTCAACTCAGCAAGAATAATTTATCATCTATTGCACTGTCTTTCTGAAATATTTTACCATGATCATAATGACAAAACTCTGTTTGCATACTGTTCCAGACCTTGACTGTCAGAAAATCTGTCTTCCTTCTGTAGAATTTGAAGATTATTTGGAGGCAAATATGTCTTCGCTCATACTTTCCTAAGTGTTTGATTCCTTTTTGGTTTTTTCAAATTTTGATTCATTTTTTCTTTTTACCTCTTCCTTGCTCTGCTCTGTTATACACAACCAGAATTTATTTTTTTTTGTCCCTTCATACTTCATTACTTGTGACAGAGTGTGCCTTGGGAAACTGCATCACTCTAGGTAATTTCATCAGTGTCGAAATGGATGTTAGCCAGTGGCCTTGACACTGCAAGTTAGTCTTTTATGAAAAATTTTAACAGACAACAATAAGGTCTACGGTGATACCTTTAAACTAGACTCAAATGTCAAATACAGTATTCTCTTTAGTGGTTTTCAAATTTTCTTGAAGGTTTTACATTTGTAACAAGACACATACTTTGAAAAAATCAAAGCAGTAGTGGTAATTTCAAATGAGTTGTCAAATTTACATTTCAGAATCTCTCTTTCTTTCCTATTGCTTGGATGTAGTAAAAAGCCATAAAGTCTGACAGTCACCCACACATACTAATATATTAGATCCCTGTGAAATAAAACCACAGACTTTAAAATGCTGACTTTTAGCTCCTGCAAGTGCTGTATAGTAACCAGACAAACATAGTATTTTATCTGTACAGTGGAATATCACAATAATGAAAACAATTCTGAGTCTTTAAGATATTTAAACCTAGATATTGCTTAACTGTTACTCAAGTTACTGCATTAATACACAAGATAAAAAGGCTTCTACAGCTGAGAAACTTTATATGTATATTGCTGGTATTTTGTGTATCCCATTTTGTAATAAAAATTGGTCCAAAATTTGAGTTATTGTGTAACAATTCAGAACTAATTCAGTAATAATATGGTCTACTGATGATTTTTTGATAAAAAATGTCAAATTTTATAAAAATATCAGGGAATTTGTTCTCCACTCACGTTTTGTTTCATTTATAAATTTGTTAGCCCATCGTAATTTCTGTGTGGTCTATTAATAATAAAATATCTGGGCTCATGAGTAAGGATTTATGCAAGGTAGTCTCGTTAAAATCATAGAATAGTTTGAGTTGGAAGGGACTTTAAAAATCATCGAGTTCCACCCCCCCCTGCCATAGGCAGGGACACCTCCCACTAGATCAGGTTGCTCAGGGCCTTGTCCAGTCTGGCCTTAAACACCTCCAGAGATGGGGCATCCACAACCTCTCTGGACAACCTCTTCCAGTGCTTCACCACCCTCACTGTAAAGAATTTCTTTCTTATATCTAGCCTGAATCTACCCCCGTCCAATTTACATCCAGTATCTCTAGTTCTTCCATCACATATCTTATTAAAAAGTCCTACCCCTGCCTTTCTGTAGGCCCCCCTTCAGGTATTGATAAGTTACTATGAGGTCTTCCCTGAGCCTTCTCTTCTCCAGGCTGAACAACCCCAACTCCTTCAGCCTGTCTTCATAAGGCAGTTGCTCCAGCCCTTTGACCATCTCTCGACATCCTCCAACAGCTCAATGTCCTTCTTACGTTGAGGACTCCAGAACTTGACACTCCAGGTGGAGAAAGCTGAAACTTAAATTGTTTTTTTTTTTAAAGAAATACAGTGTACTAAGTTTGTTTGCCTTTTTTTTTCCAGATTAAAATTAGGGGATGCAATCTTGTCTGATTAGGGCTTCAGATGCAGGAAAAATAAGTTTAGGATAAGAATTTCCTTAGGGAACAAATGAAGATTTTTTCATCTCCAGACTCAATCCTATTTACGCATCTTAATGTTATATCAAGGACTAAGTTCTAAAATTGTAATTACAAGCTAAAAAATAATAGGAGAGCAGTCCAGATAAAAAGAATTTGTGTTACATACACAGTTGTTTTCCAAGACTTCAGAAGAGGTGACAGTATTGTGGCTGAAGGTACACTTCTTCTAATGCGTCACCTTTGGAAGCTGCTGTCTTGTGTTTTGCCAACTTGCTTACTTACTTTAAAAGAATTTTCTTTTAATCAGTTCTGACTATGAGTCTATCTTTATTTTAAGGTTGCTATTTTTGACAAGTTAATAATCCTCCATCTGTTAGAACTATTAATTTTACATTATTTTGTTACCATGGAAAAATACTCTACAGTATGGCCATATAAAAGAGTAGCATGTGCCCATTTTTCATCTGAATATATCCCTTCTTTGTATTCATTACCCATAGCACTCCACAACACTTGTGAGAATGCTGAGATCTTTAAATTGGTTATTTTGGTTTTTAACCAGGATTGCTTTTGGTTATTTATCCGTATCCCCTGTTATATGAGGACCAGAAACAATGGATGTAAATTGGAAGGGGGTAGATTTAGACTTGACATAAGAAAGAAATTCTTTACAGTGAGGGTGGTAAAGCACTGGAACAGGTTACCCAGAGAGGCTGTGGATGCCCCCTCTCTGGAGGTGTTCAAGACCAGGCTGGACATGGCACTGAGCAGCCTGGTCTAGTGGGAGGTGTCCCTGCCTATGGCAGGGGGGTTGGAACTCGATGATCTTTAAGGTCCCTTCCAACACAAACTATTCTATGTTTGTGTATAGGTATGTTATACTTAAAATATTACTAATTTACTGTAACATAACCTTTACACAATTACATCAATGCATCAGTGTTCAATGATTATCATCTCTTGCCAAAAACCTGTTTTTGAAAATCACAGAAACTGCAAGAGAGCTTTAAAATCTGTCATATCTGTATCATGTAGCAAAGCATACCTGTAGTTAGCCCTTCCATCATCATGACTTCTACCAGAAGTGTTCAAGAATACACAATAAGACACTACACTAAAACCCTTATCAGACTCATCCATTGAGCAATGGACCTTGTTGGCTGACAGGCAAGTGACAGAAATGAGAAGTAATTTGTGTAATGAAACCAGCCTTTTCTTGTGAGAATCCATTTTATTGGTAGTTTTGCAAAAAATTGGACCCAACAAGATGCTGTTTTGCAATTGCAAATGTGCCTTCTTTGGAAAGATTTAATTTCTGATGTAGATGGAGGCATGTTACTCATTAGTATGCAATATGTGTACATTTACAGACAGTTGATGCTTTTCTGGATGAAAGTTATAGCAGTTAAACTTGGCTCTGTATGAGTTAATATAATAATATCGGGCACACATTAAAATAATTAACAACTACAAAGAAAAAGGGAAGAAAAAATTAATACATTAAAGTTATATTATTGTATCTGGAGATTTCCCTCAAGTGAAAGTATTCACTTTATGTATTGCTGACACGATGTAGAGCAAAAGTGATTCTACCTTCCCACAAAGAGTACCAAATTCATTAAGAGACAGCTATCAAAGAAGGCTTTTCTCTACACTCCTTTCCCACATTTCTTATATTGGGCTCTTAATTTTTCATTGCTGTGGTTTATCCATTTGGCATATTTGTGCATGACAGTAGGAGTCTCTCAGCTACATTAACATTCTTTATATATTGTAATGATGGAAAGAAAGATAAAACAAAACAGTGTATTTAGAAAGAACAGGAAACAAGAAGGAGCTTTTAACTTATTTTAATTTTTTCTAAGGTACATGTTATTCAGATGCAAAAAATGAAAGATTTCTATATCTTTTTGAATCCAAAACTGGGGGTAAAGAGCAGCAACAACAAAAATCAAATGAGCAAACCAAACTTATCTGCCCAGCCTTGACACATCCAAAGCACCAAGTGGAAACCAGTGACGAGTGGTGTTCCCCAAGGATCAGTACTGGGACCAGTGCTATTTAACATCTTCGTAGGAGATGTGGACACTGGGATCGAGTGCACCCTCAGCAAATTTGCAGATGACACCAAGCTGTGTGGTGCAGTTGATACACCTGAAGGAAGGGATGCCATCCAGAGGGACCTTGACAAGCTTGAGAGGTGAGCCCAAGCCAACCTCATGAAGTTCAACAAGGCCAAGTGCAAGGTCCTGCACCTGGGTCGAAGCAATCCCAAGCACAAATACAGGCTGGGTGGAGAGTGGCTTGAGTGCAGCTCCGTAGAGAAAGACTTGGGTGTGTCAGTTGATGACAAACTCAACATGAGCCAACAGTGTGCACTCGCAGCCAAGAAGGCCAACCAAATCCTGGGTTGCATCAAGAGGAGTGTGACCAGCAGGTCAAGAGAGGTGATTTTACCCCTCTACTCGGCACTGGTGAGACCCCACCTGGAGTATTGCGTCCAGTTCTGGAGCCCTCAACACAGGAAGGACATTGAGCTATTGGAGAGGGTCCAGAGAAGGGCCACGAAGATGATCAAAGGGTTGGAGCAACTGCCCTATGAGGACAGGCTGAAGGAGTTGGGGTTTTTCAGCCTGGAGAAGAGAAGGCTCAGAGGGGACCTCATAGTAACTTATCAGTACCTGAGGGGGTCCTACAGAAAGGCAGGGGAAGGAATTTTTAACATAATATCGGATGGGAGGACTAGAAACAATGGATATAAATTAGAGGGGGATAGATTTAGACTAGACATAAGAAAGAAATTCTTTACAGTGAGGGTGGTGAAATACTGGAACAGGTTGCCCAGGGAGGTTGTGGATGCCCCATCTCTGGAGGTGTTCAAGACTAGGCTGGACAGGGCACTGGGCAGCCTGGTCTAGTGGGAGGTGTCCCTGCTTATGGCAGAGGGGTTGGAACTCGATGATCTTTAAGGTCCCTTCCAACCCAAACTATTCTATGATTCTATGTGTAAATCTCAACCATTTTTCTAGGTGGCAGATAAGCATTTCAGAGAGTAATTAATCTTGCTTTCTTAGTGGCCTGACTTAGCATGAGATTAATTTGCCTCTGTGAATTGTAAAGGGAGTCAAGAATAACTAGTTAAGATTTAAATGCCTAATCTGGTGATATGTAAATTAGGACTAACTAATCTGTTCAACCATTTAAGGTAAAAGTCACTTTTAGACCATTTACGCTGAATTTCTATATAATACATTTCATGCAGTGGCTGAATTCAGTACCTTCAGCTAAAGCTGATCCCATAGTGAGGTTGGCTTCAGCTCATCTGTATCAGAGGTTCCTGTCATCTCATAGCAATCTGAGTCCTAAAACCCTATTGAAACAGGAGCCTCTGCAAGAAAGTGGATTGGTGAGATCTCAGCCTCCTGTTTTTCTCTCTCTGATGTTATGTCAAAATCTGGTTTCCATGCAAGCTAGTTGGCATTTCTAATTGTAAATTATGAAAACAGAGAATTATTCTGTACCAGCTGTTAAGATACTGTCTCATTCTGCCTCTGCTTACTCCAATGGGTTGGACTAGATGGCCTTTGAAGGTCCCTTTCAACCCTGTGATTACATCTGTGATTGTCTTGCCTACCTGTGGCCTGGTTTCAGACAGGAAATATTTGTTTCAAATCAATGCTCTGTTTCAGAGAGCTTATTGTTCATTTCACATGCTGTAACTTTGTTCTCTCCCAGGCAATAACTTTGAATATCCTCTCAAAACACAATTTCCATGTAGTAGGTGTGAAAAAGTCCCTGTGAATGCTAGGATTTCCAATCTATTTGTGAGAATCTGCTGCTAGCTGTGTCTTAAGTTTCATTTTCCCACCTTCAAAATATTGGCATATTGAGACTCAGATAATACCAAATACAGCAGCTTAAATCCTCTCCGATTCCAGTCTGTCTCATTGCATTGCACCTGTTCAAAAAAATCTCTCAACTGTCCTACTATAAAATTTCTTACAGATTTCAAAGCACTTTTTTTTTGTCCTTGCAAATGCTTCCACAGTGATGGTCCAGTGTGTTGGAGCTCTCTGACCATCCTTTATCACATGTTAGTAGTTCTCTAGCTAGGCGTGTGTGCACATCAGATTGTTATTTTAAATGTCCTCATTACCAGCTGGATTTAGGCTATAGTTCTGACTATAGTTACCCTATGATCCAAATTTACCATCTGGTCTTTCAAGTCCACATTTAAGGACCATCGCTAAGCTGGAGATTTTTAATGAGTTTTTAGCCTTTCAAGCACATGGTGTCTACTGTGAAGAAAGCCCTTGATGTCTTTGATTTTAGTACTGAGGACATTTAGGATTTAATTTATGATGTAACAGTTATCATTCACCACAAGAAATCGCATCCCATGTTTTTGGTGTACAAAACACTCTTGCTTTGTATAAATGGTATTTACATATTCTTGTCTAGCCTCCTCTTCCTCTGGCTTGCTCACCTCTCACAGAGCAACTTAATTTCCACAGCCTCATCAGCCACTGTTATCATGTATACACAAAGTAATGCAGTGGCATTTACAACCCTTTCATCCCTGGACTCTATCCCACTTGAGAAACTAAACACATTTGGAGTCATGGGGATCATCAGGGTTCAGATTTCTGACAAACCTGAGAGCTGCAGATGGTATTTATGTGATTACTGCAGGACATAAGGGGAACATTCAATTAAGAAAGTCCCCTCCATTTCAACCTTTGCCGTATCATCATGCTAGTTAGTGTCTTTTATCTCTTTTACTCAAGCTTTAGTCTATTTATTCTGATCATCAGCAGTCATGTTAGCAACCTGTGCAGTGGTAGGGAGAGGGCATTTCCTATGGCTACTTCCTACCTGGGAGTAGAAGGCTCTTGGTTCAGTCAGCAGCTGGGGCACCCTTGGGAAAAATAAATCTTTCCAGGTAGAAGAAACAAGGTTCTGTGTATGACTAAGTGAGAAATACAGACATTTTAATCTGCTGGGCTTGCTGGGCTTAACAAATCTAGGAAGTCCAAATAGCTATGTATACAGCAGAATCACAAGCATGTAGGGGAAGGCGAGGTGGTGTAGGGTGAGCAAATAACAAGTAAATTCAGGTGAGAATTAGCAGGAAGTTGGTTGTCACCTGATATAGTTAGTTGCTGTTTAGTAAAAATAGAGGCACTCGATCCAAGAAGGAAGTCTGGTTATTTTATTTGACGCAGCAGTTCCCTTTTTCTTACCTCGAATGTATTTTATACATTTATACACTTTATACATTTTTGCTATTTGTGTACTAACATTCATTCAAAAGACAGTGTGCTTCATATAACTGATGAGTATGACAATACTAAAATACCTTTTAAAATGTACTTCTGGATGATTTGGTGACATTTGCTTATGTTCATAGCTAGAAAATACAAATGAATAAAAGAGAATATAGTAGTATATATACTTTGTGATAGATATGTTTTACATCTCAATATAAAAAAAGCCTATAATGGGGAAATAATTACATTTTCACTTAGAATATGTAGCATTAGGGAATGCTAGAGTTAAGGTATGCACACATGAATGATAATAGACTCTTTTCTTTTATGCTCACATGCATTTTTAATAGAAGCCTTAACCCAATACTTGGTTCTCTCAGGCTGCGTTGAAAGCGAATGCAGTCTGTAGGTTGTCTAACTCACTGGTTTCTTGTTTGGAGATGTGTAAAACCAGAGATGGAGCTGATAGCTATGAAACAGGATGATACCATCAGTAATACAGCCATGTTAAAAGTAGTCTCTTTGTAAGAGGGAAAAATGCGACAAGATTTCAGAGACCTATGCCCTTTTTCCATTCTTAAACAGAAGGAGCAGATTTTAAAGTTGTATACCCCTGCTGAGAACATTTACTCGTAGCTTAAAGAGGAGAGGACCACGATAGTAGAAAGTGAGAGTAGGTAGTCTAGTTGCATCCTAGGGGGAAGAGACAGGCAAAGCTGTAGAGCATGGTGAAGTCTGGAAGGAAGAAAAATTCCTGGAACCTACAACTAGATTTCAAAAATATATCTTCATCTAGTGCACAAATTACCTTGTAACCATGTTTCTAACACCATGAAAAATACAGGGTCAGATTTGCAGAACTGTTGTGTTTGCAACTGTAAATAAAATCAATTAATACTGCACTGAATGAGGACAATGTTACAAATTAGTGTATGAAGAAGTCAGGTCTCAAGTGATCAAAACTGCATTCTTAAATCTAGTAAGCATCTCTGTACAACTGTGATTAATTTTAAAACTGAAAAATGGCTGTAATAAATAGAATCTTAGGAGCATTTGTTTATGAAGCATTTGTTCACTATAGCAAAACCACCATGGAAAGAATGATGAAGGAAATTACTTTCAATACAAAGCTTGAATAATGTGTGCTAGACAAAGCATGGATCCAAACAGTGAGTAAGGAAAACAATGAAAAAATACCATCTTGCATAACAATAAATGCAACTAGAAGCTTAGGGGAAGAAATGTAACAAGTCAGGTAACAAAAATACCATGGTGGATTTGTCAAAGGAGCTATAAAGTTGCATATACATAAGCATTTTTTTCTGTGTGCTTGAATATGTAACCATGACATTCTGCTCGCAAAGGGGTGTGCATACTCCAGTTTAATAGGATGCTGCATATTTCAAACTTCTTAGAAAACAATCTGCTATAAGTGTGTTGATAATGAATTAGAATCATCAGCATTTTTCCAATCAGTGCAACAAACTGCTTCAGCTTCAGGCGGTGGAGTAACAAGTAGCAGTAGCAGGCTATGCATCATCTATGTACCAGCTGCTACGGATAATGTGACATAAGGAATGCAAAGTATAAAAATATTAAAGACTTTGAAGTTCAATTAAAAGTTCTTTCAGGAAATGTATCTTGCTCATTAGGAGCACTTCTGCCCATGTAACATCAGCTAATCTGATCCTCTATTTCTGTATACCAGCATATCTTTTTTCTCCTATTTCTCATGCTTCTGCACAGTATTCAGGCAATTGCCTCCACTCTCATTTCACATTTATGTGATGGAGTCATAATAAATAATTCTAGATTAATAGCTGAGCTCCCAGCCGTAGCCAGCCCTCTCATCATGGAGCTCTGTCAGCTTGTAGCAGAAGCGTACCACCGTGTCAGCTGTGTCAGTCTGTTCCCTGATCTTCACCTGTAAGCTCTGAACTGGCTCATCACCAGTTCCAAAGCCCAAATGGGATCATTTCACTGGTAATTCCAACAAATGATACATCCTTTGTAGATTACTTTTGCAGCTCTGTTGCTGTTGGGTGAGCCTTCAGATGCAGTCATTCCTGTAATGAAAAATTTACGGTACTCTGAGGAGTACAGCAGCCATTTTTGGAAAGCCAGGAAGCAATGAGGGCCTCAGTCAGTCTTTCTGTTTTTCAGTTGGTCAACAGGATAGAATTAAAGATTTGAACATTCTTAAAAACAAGAATGCACTTCATGTTAATTGAAAGCATCTCTCTGAATAAATAAAAATTCTGTCTTCACATTTAATTTTAAAAAATCTCTAATGAATCAGCACATCACTAATGGAGCAGAAGACTAACTATAAATATTGGACCCTGAGGTGTCATAAACACCCCCAACAAGGAAATTAATAGACAAGATTTAAACTGACAGGTTTTTACTATTATAAATTTTGTTGAGTAGTAGCTACTTGTCAGACTATCCTAGTAGACACAGGAAGTTGGGGTGATAAAGAAGGGAAAATAAAGGAAACACTATAGATTTATAATGGTTTTATTGTTGTTTCAAATGTCATCACTTCTCAGATGAAGCAGGATATCAAAATAAAGACTGTCCCACTGCCAGGATATGGTCCATTATATCCTATAGGAAAAAAATATTTATGCTCTTACCTTGTTGGGGTGTTCTTAAAAGAAACTGATGAAAGATTATGCATTGTTCAGAAATTATGCTTTATTTTTCATTCTTTCATACTTTCCCTTTTAAAAGAATAGCTTAGAAGTACTCAAAACGATGTTATAAATTCTTTAGTGATTTTAAAACTACTGGTGATCCTACTGGTTTTGTTGTGCTCTTGTATTTCACACCTCTTTTCAACAGAAATCACACTTCATTGAGTTTGTCCTGCTGAAACTAAATTCTCATTCTGAAGAGTTATGGGACATATTACAGTCCAAATGGGGTATCTTACTCCTAATTAGGGGATGTATTACAATGTTTCTGTTATTATTTGTAATCTTAGAACACTGAACATTTTTTTTACATAATATTTGATACTATTCAATCATTTTGTAAAATCTTGATTTTTTCCTTTTTAATCACAGAAACCATCTCTCTTTAATGCAGGAGATAAATATGTATTCATTAGTGTTTTGTTTAGCATCTCTTATGGGAGGAGGAAGTTGTACTCCATTAGATTTTTTTCTCACTCCCTTTAGATTCAATTTGTATTTGTTTTACTGTATGTAAGCAGAGAGGTCTTTAACACATTGGGTTTTTTTCTCTGTGTACAGAGCTGTATCTCCTTTATATTGAAATGTAAGTCACCATGCAATAAAAGAGACATGAAATTTAAGTCAGAGAGTTACTACATATATCAAGTTGCATAAAGTAATTTACAAATATTTGTCATATTTGAGTTACAACTTCTGCAGTGATACAATCTTTATTCAGGGAATATTATAAGGAGGGAAAGTAACCAGTGGGACTGTGATACCTGGAGGAAATATTGCATGATAAATTTAAAAAAACAAAAAAACAACTACATGTTTCACATCAACTTTTAAATGAAATGATAGAACTTTCATTAACAAGGCAACATATGAACATTAGTTCACAGGGCTTCTTAACTGGCTCCCAAAACAGATCTCTTTCAATCAGTTTAGTAAAGTGCCACAAATCTCAAAAGTCACTCCAACTGTGAGGCAAGAGATTGTCTCTACAGGTGAATATGGAGATATGCTGCTAACAGCAGGAGTGTAAGTCTGAGTAATAAGGGAGGTGATAACTACTACAGCTCAGTTTATCTATTGAAGTATCACAGAACTTAAGCCCTGACAACACAGTAAAACCTGCAATCTAGCCTTTAGGTCTTTGTCTTGGCAATATCTGAGCCTTGAGTAGATCTCAAGACCTCAAATGCAGTACAGATATTAATCAATAAGGCTGTAAGTGACAATATAATACCTATGCAAGGTATTGCTTAGATAAAAGCATTCTAACCTTAAGGAGAGCCAGTAAAGTAAATAGTGTGCTATTAGAAGTGCAGCAATGATTGCTCAGATGAGATTTGTCAGATTTGAGTCTGACAAGTCTTCCTGTTGGAAAGAGAGGTGCAGGAAAAAAAAAAAATCTAAATTCTTTGCTTAAAGAGAGAAAAAAATTCCTTTCAGACCCCAAGTTTGCAGTCAATTTGATCTTGAATTTTTGGGATGTTTATATGAGGTGTCAAGCATCCTAATTTTGGTAAATAAGAAATACTGTATTTAAAAACTATTTTGGAAATTGCTTGGAACACCCGCTCAACCACTCAACATTACTGAATTAATCCTGATGCAACATGATCATTCCCTCTGTGTATGTAACACAAGGACTAGGTTGTACAGCAAGATGTGCTGAATGCTGTACTGAAATGTAATTTGCAGACATACATTAAATCTGCAGGCCTGCTCCTGCCCTCCCATGCTGCACCCATTTTAGTGTACCTTTATGTTCTATTGGATGAAATTACCCCACAGTTACTCAAAAATGTAATATTTTTAAAATGAAAGAATTGCTGCTCCGTGTTATAAAGTAACTGTTTAGGGAACTGGTGAGTAGTGGAGAATTAAACAAGGGAGGTTACATAAGTGATTTCACACAGCTTTTCAGGGCTTATAGGAACCTTTCATGTTTTCATTTCATTTCCGAACTGTAAAGTTGGGTAAGTCTGAGGTTTCAGGAAAGTTTCCAACCCCCTGACATTTACTGCCACGGTCTCTGAATCCAGGTGTAAATATGCTAGGATATGTTGGCTCATCTGGACTTTTGTCAGTGTCTGGGACTAATTCAGCTCATTCTCTTATGTGTATTCTGGCAACACTATGGACAGGGCGGGTGTGCAGCCATACTATTCTGTATTAATTTTGGCAAGGCGAGCTAGCATTGCTTCAGTGCTCATTCCACAACACATTCATTATGTAGAATGTACTGTTGTCCCATTGGTACTGCTGCTCATGTTACTTCTAAATTCTAGAGGTGAGGTAAGGCATTGTGGGGGTTTTTGTCATTGTAAGAACTAAAATAATTAATTTATGTAGTTTTGAATGCTGCAAGTAAGCAAGGTTAAGATGTTATTTGTAAAAAATACTCCGTATTTTCTATTGGGCATGAAAACTTCAAGTCTTTGTTTTGCCTTTGGATATGAAGCACAGGATAAATCAGGGCAACTGAAGATAGACCTCAACTGTTTGATCCATTTTAGAATTATATTTGTAAATTTCATTGATTTTAAGATAAATTTGGCTTGTATTTTTAGCATTAATTCTTGTTCCTAATAAAACTAAAACTTTTATTTTACTTAAACACCTTTCAACATGAAATAGACTTCAGTCTATATACTTTTTACTAACTGAACTGAGTCAGCTGTTGTTCACATAAAATAACACGAATGAAATAGAAAAATGTATTTTTTATTTTTTATTATTTTGCAGTAAAAAATGTATCCAGTCCAGTCAGACAGATCAAGATAAAAAATTTCATTGAAAGAAAGCAAATATTAATGATTCAGAAAGATTCCTTACCAGAGAATAACCGATTAGTTTGGTAAAATAACAATAATTTATGAAAGCAAGCTATGGATCAGAGAGGAGATAAACACAATGGACTTGAAAGTTCTTGCAGATTTCAACTTCTACTGAACAATGTATCATAAAAAGAAATTCAGATTGACTGTGGGAACTGGGGTTTATGGCTTCTTAGTCTCTAGGTGTTCATAAAAAGTGTTTTAAGAGAGCACTTTATTTTTAAGGCGTTTCATTCTTAGTATGTCTCCTTGTAAGGTAGTTTCTATTTAAATGAAAACTGTCAATTTTATTTTTTTGTACATGCAGTTAAGAAAAAAAGTAACTGCTTTAATGCTGTCTAACAAATAATGCTGCTAAGAAGCCAGTCATAAACTTGAAAAAAACTATAAATATCTAGTCACTAAAGCATAATCATTTTACCTATTGTCTCGGCTTTTACTGGTATGGGAAGAAATCAGCAGTGCTTCTTAAAATGCTGTGGAGCAGTAGGGGACATTTTGGAAGTAAATCTGCTCTACAGATTCCTCTTTGCCAGAGTGATTCAAAATTAATGCAAACATTTTCATGGCTATCCTAGACCTTCCTTTTCACTAATTCAAGTTACAGGACTGTAGAAATCAACTCTGTAGTATCACTGTGGCACAAAGTAGAGAAGAAGCAGCATATTCTTTATGTTGAAGAAAGATATTCAATTACATGGTGTAGTACCCATAGAAATGAAGAATATTTAAAGTGTCTTTCTGAAGTTTAAGAAAAAAAAATCTAGGCTCCATTTTTTTAGTATTCTTTATTTATTTCTTCAACACAAAGCATTTGTTTTTAATTTAGGTATAATACTGTGGAAGGAAATTCACTCATCAGTCCTCTGCTGAAGGTGATCCAAATTGTTTGAATTGTGAATGGCTTGGAAAGGAAAATCAACTGGATGCTTGTCTCTGCAAATTAACTGAAGTTTTAGCATAGTCAACAGAATTCAGATTCCACATATGCCTCATTAAACTGTAGAACTATTTTCAAAAGTGTAATAATGTCAAAGCAAAGTTTAGAATTGTTCAGAGGAGTAGAATATATATAGGTCTAACATCCATCAGAAATATCTAGTGTAAGACTATTAGATAAATTTTCCTTTAGATTTTTGCACCACAAGCTTCCAGCTGACGTTTCCTTGTATTTCTGAAGATGTTGCTGTTAAATACTAGCTCTACACCTCTAGGAAATTATGTTGAGAGGGTCATTGAATCTTCCATTTTAGGCAGAACAGCTAGAGGTGCATTGTTAGTCTTGCTCTGTTTCTTTCATTACATAATCCCATATCTTTTTGTTGATAATTTTTGTTTTTCAGCAAATAACAATGACAAACACTAACGGCAAATTAATTCAGAGATGCTAGTCTAAGTGAATATTTGTAAGAAAGACTTTGGGACTACAGACAAATGAATACTTTCTTATTATACTTGAAATTTGATTTATACCATGAAGTAAATTTTGTCACTGAGCATTGAAAATGAGGTTGCTAAAGAAAGAAAGGTGCTAAGATATATTTTCACTGTAGTACTAAGAGCAAAATCAAAGTGATGGCCTCCTCTAAGGCTGAGTATGACTGACCATTGTAAATAGGATTGCATTTTACAAACAGAATCATGACACTGAAAAATGAGGAAATAGATAACATTTTTTCCTTGATTAAGTTAATCAAAGGAAGGACAGACTCCACAGAATTTTGTAACTTTGCAGAGTGGGAAGGTAGTGTCCAGGTGACAGTTACTTGTCTGCGAAATTATTTTTATTAATCATGAACTAAATCATAATTGTGCTCTGTAAACAGTACTCTGTAAAATAGTGCTCTCTGTTGAGTGTATATGTGGTGTGTAGTTTATGAAGAGCAAAAATGCCTTGCAGTCATATTTCTTGCAAATAATTTGTGTTTATTGTGGAATTGCCCAATTTCTAGATCTGAAGCAATTTAAAAGGGAATATATATTAGGTACGACATTCCCTTGACATTTTTTTTTCCTTCATTCTATGCTGGTAATGTTAGCATTGTCGTTTCTTCTTTGGCATTTATTTCACTCACTTCAGTAGATATTTAATTGTCTGAAAAATTAACAGATTAAAAGATTTTCCCCTTTTAGTTTCATTCAGTGTTACGGATTTTATTAGCAACACTGCATATTATTTGGATGAAATAACTTTACCTTGTTTCCTGCCCAGAAATAAGTGTCAGTTAAATGATTGAAGCTTGGTGGTACAAGCTAGTCTTATTCTCAAATGTTTGAAATGTTTGTATTAATCCAACTGGTAAATTTGTTTAACCGCAGTGATGCATCTAAAGCCTTAAGTAAGGAAGAGTTTAGACCTTTCTCTAATTAACAATGACCTTTGAAGTCCTTATGTTTAAAAATGGATTAAAGATAATGCACCACTACACTCAGTAAGACAGATCCTGTTCATGATAACTCAGAATGAAAATTAGGGTGATACATAGTAATTTTTCTTAAGTTGATTTAATACAGTTGGTTAAATGTTAAAAAAAAAAAAAAAGTCTTTAATGCTGTGTGTACGTGCTACATATATCGTCAAGCACTGAAAAGGATCTTGAGTCCAGGCTGAACATTAGCTATCAGTGCAGGTTTACAGGTAACAAATAGTCTGTACTAAGAGTGATTTGCAGTAACTGGGACAATAAATGAGACTAGGAAAGAAATACTACTTAGCATGCTGCATCAGTGATACTGTTACTGAAGTACTACATTCAGTTCAGGTGATGATGCTTTAAAGCTGTTGATGGAGATGAATTACTAGAGGAAGAAAAGAACAGTTAAATTCAGATTTATCTCTCATATTATGAATTTAAAGTAATGCTCTAGTTTAACAAGTAGAAAGAAAAGGGTAGCTCATTGTAAGGCTCCAAATGAATAAATTATTTCTGGCAATAAACAACTCAGCAATAAAGCAGAAGTAAAAATAAACCCGTATATGGGAACTGAAAGTAGATAAAAGATCAGTCTAGATGAAGGTACTGTACTTTCATATATAGTCGATGGGAAAATGTGCTCAGTGATATGGTAGGTGCTGTGTGACTTTAAATTCAAGCCACAGCATTTCTCTCAGGCACATATGATAACCCTAGAAGAAATGAAGGGCTTAACTCCTGAATTATTGCATTACTTTTTTATAGGCTCTGTTATGAAAAGACCAGATGACAGTAAGAGTTCCTTCTGGCCTTTAAATCTAAACTCCTGCAAAGAGGCCACTGAAGAAAGAGCTCACTGAAATTGAAGCTGACACTGGATTGTAAACCCCATGAAACTAAGTGAATAAAATATTGGTCCACTGGAGAGGATGAACAGTCCCTTATATTCACTAATTTCATCTCACATTCCTAAACTCATACAAAGACTGATTTTTGCTTGTCGTTAGGGTGTAGCAGTATGTAATATCATATTGTCATGTAATTAAATCAGGTTCTAGATCTGCCTTCATTACTCGAGTTCATTGCAAAAAATATTGGATTCATAGTTGTAAGAAAATAGCATAACCAAAATTATCATGTATTAGATTTATTTTGTTGAGCTGAATTAAATTATTTTGTGTTGAAAATTTCAAAGGAAGATGCACTGGGATACTTAAGGCTTTTTTCTGTTCAAACTTGTGGTTTTCATTTGGTTTTATGATTTGTTTAGGAATGATAATTAGATGTTTATGAATTATATTGCTTGTGACCCATCCAAGCTAAAGTTAGTCACTGTGAATTGATGGTACTACAAAACAGAGCTGTAATATTTATCTTTCTAATTTATATATATGACTAAGCTACATAAATACTTGAAGCATTAAGTTAGATTTACAAAGAGGAACTGCAACTCCACCAGTAACATTATAAGTACTGATGAAAACCAGGATAGAGACTCACATTTTCTGTTAATTAAAAATCACTTTGACAGCTGAATAAATCCCTTTATAGACTTCTTAGAATTCATTTACATGTAATTAATCAAAATGTTATTTGAGAAGACTTAAATTCATTTTAAGAAAACATACAAGTGTTATTTCCTGGTTTAAAAGTATGTTTGAATGCATGAAATGCAAATTTTTTGCTAGTGACGCAGTTTTCCAAAAGTTCATTGCTGTGAGAAAAGGAAAAATAGGACTTTTTTGGCAATTTTTTGAAAAATCTTGCTCTTTACTAGCTATTTCCTCTTTTTTTGAGTACATTTAGTATATTTAAGGACAGAACCAAATACGCAGGACTATCCCAAAGATCATCCAATGTGGATGACAGGACTTTAAAAGAACCATTGAAACTGTTGTTTCTTACAATAGGAATTACATTCTATGCCACTTACTCACTTTCCCCTAACCCACAATCCACAAGATTGAAAAATCTATTAAGAGTCACATGTGAGTGAACCCACTAGACTTTAATGTCTAGTTATCAGTTATTTCTCTATCCTTTCTTTATTTTAGTTTGACTCACCAACTAGAAGTTCAGGCTAAATGAGTATTATATATAATAATGCTATGGATAATAATTATATATAAGTACCTGTTTCAGTAGCTGAGTCCCTTGAAGTTAATATTGCCTTGTGAAAGCCGTGCAGTGCAAACCCCATTTATAATTTTACAGTTTCACATGTTCAAAGTACTTCATCTTCATCCCAGATTAATTATTCATATAATAATCCAAGAAAATTTTTATAAAGCGTAATTTAGATATTACGCTTTAGCAATTAGTCTTTTGTTCTAGAAATGCAGGAAGCATATGTCATTGTAAGATAGAGAGACTTCACTCATATACAGTTTGCAAATCTGAATCATAAATAAGATGAATCAAGGAAGTGGGACGGATGCTCATTGGAGAGATTATAATGTCACATGTTCTTTAATGTATCACAAGCTTCATTGTCCCAAAACAAAACTCCATGTGTCTCAGTCAAGCTTTTACAATACTTCACATTGCTTTCCAATAATTCTATGCTTCATAATCAGGTAATCAATGAGCCACTGGTAGTGTCTTTATATTAAGTCATTGAATGGATTTTCATTTCTATTAGTAGGGCCCTTTTCAGCCCTATGTATGTTATTGACAGCTTTCAGATGATAGAAAGGTAAAAAGAAATAAATGGATTTTTAAGGAGGTAGTGAACATTAACTAGTACAAATGAAGGTGAGGGATCTCCCAAGTGCAGGAAGCAAAAATGCATTAACAGTGCTTTTTGCGAGCAGCCTTTCTGTGTTTATACCGTGTTTATGGGCTTTCAAAATAAATTAAACATATAAATATAGCCATCTAGATTACCTTCCTGAAATCTAGCTATTTTTCATAGCTCATGTTATTAGTACACATTAACACATTGAGCTGCAACCAAGTGTATTTTCAGTTACCAAAAGGTATATTTGCCTGAGATAAAAGAACTGACGCCTTTAAATGAAAAGATATAATTGAGTTTTCCTAATCTAGCTTGTATTTCACACCTGAAATATGATTTCCCCTGCATCACTGTCTTGATGCTGGTTTCTGCATTTGACAGGTGTTTCATCAAAAGAGAGCAGCAGCCATACCTGCTGAGCATAGAGGTCCATCTAGCCCTAAATTTGGCCCTGACAGATGCCAGTAATGGATGATTATAAGAGCTGGGTGAATAGTGATCAGTCAATACCTTGTTTAGATTTTAGCCTGTCTTAGGAAATAACTGTACTGCAGACAAACATGCTGCATCTTGACATATTTGAAAGCTTGCACTTTGTGACATTAAAATAGGGTAACACTTCAGCTGTTTTCTGGAGCAGAAGCAACTCTGACAGCAGCTGTACACTTGATATAACCATTGTACTTTCCTTGTATTTTGTAGCATCGTGGAATCATGGTTTGGGATGGAAGGGACTTGAAAGATCATCTAGCTCAATGCCATTTACCATGGGCAGAGACATCTCAGGGACCAGGTTGCTCAAAGCCCCATCCAGCCTGGCTTTGAACACTTCCAGAGATGGGGCATCCACAGTGAAGAATTTCTTCCTCATAAAATCTGAATCTCCCTTCTTTTACTGCCTCTTTTACTTTGGCTGCAAGAACGAATAAAAAAATCCCTCTCTATCTTTCTTGTAAGCCCTTTTTAGCTACTTGAAGGCTTCTACAAGGTTTGCTCAGACCCTTGAGATGAGAAGGCTAAACAGCCACAACACTCACAGCCTGTCCTCAAAAAGGTGCTCTAGCTCTCTTGTTATCTTCATCGCCCTATGATTTGTTGAAGTGCTAGCTTCTGGTACTTAGGGGCCCCTTATTTCTATTTATTTTTTATTCAAACTGCTTTTTTAGGTAGGGTAGTAATTTTCCCCATCAGCTTCTGGTGATAAACAGCAGCTGTCAACAGTGAATGCAGTGACATGAGAAGCAGACAATCATTTTCAAGACAAGGTCAAATGACAAGGTAGTCAGATAATGTAGAAAAGATAATCTTCTGAACAAGCAAAAACCTAAAGTTGACTCAATGTTTTTCACTAGATTTACAATTAGCAGATAGCAATGCAGAGGTCAAGCTCCCAGAGAGAATATATCATGTACCTGAGTAAATAATTTATGTATAAATGATACTCTATGAGAACTTATTTTTGCTATTGAGATATCTACCTGACCTTGTGATGTTTCTGTTACCCCTCTTTAAATTGCTGTCTCACTTCTGAGTAGTACTTGAAATCATCTGTTGCTGCTATAATTGCATGTATATTAGTGTATGTTTAAGGGTCTAATGATGATGAAAGTTTGAAGGTTGGGTTGTTTATGCTTTATAACCTGTTGTCTCTCCTGAAATGTGTCTTATGATGGGAACATCACAGAAATAATTTCCTTCAGAATTTAAGCCAGACTTACCTAGTCCTGGCATTTTGTCTAGCTAGTCTAGTGCCTTTCCTTGAGTATTCCTTTTTCACATGTGGCTGGCTTCCTTTTCTTCCTGTCTCTTGAGACATGTTTCTTTACGTTATCCAAAAGTCTACATTTAACTGTTATTAAGTTAACAGAGTTTTTAATACTACTTTCAGAGCTAAATTTCAATTCCTAAGCAAGAGGTTCTTCAGATTTCTTTAAGTGAATAGCATTGCATGCACTTAAAATGGAGAAGTTAAATTGAACTCAATAAATATCTTCTCATTTTTAGAAAAACAAATTAATGCTTTCCCAAAGTGGACCTCTTACATAAAGTGAAAAAAATGCAATCAAGCAATAATCTAAAATCAGTATGTGACTATAGAACCCACAGAGAGATGTCAACGACGTAATGGTCTAACCTAACACAAGTGGAAGATTGTTGTAATGGAAATGTCAAATAAAATGGTGTTAATAGGAAGTTAGCTCCCTGTGACAATGTAAGTACTATTTCATTGTCAGCTGGGAGCTTCCAAGATTCCTTTCCCTTTATATATTATATTTTAATAAAGGAAATTAAGATATCAATCAAAATCTATGCTAAAATCATGTTATAGGTTCTAGGGAACTAGGCAACGTAGGAAAATTCACAGATAAGGCTGACACAATATCTGGAGTTTAAAAGTCATGAAACAGCCCTCAGGAATAACTTGCCTTCCATGAATTGTCAGTTGATGATGAGCTGATAGCAAAATGAAATAGTTCTTCCCAGCAAGGTGAATGTGTGATATTGACTTTTGAAAGTGCAAAGATAACTTGATTAGACTGCATTTATTCAGAATTTGCTTTCTGGTTTTAAAGAAGCAATCTCCCTTTGAACTGATTGATAATTGTAAACAGAACCTCATACATTATATTGCTTTTAACACCCAGGATGTTCTCCAAAAGCAAAGAAGCATTTGTAAGTTAGAGCTACTGCACTGATTTTAAGGGTCATATTTTTGACGGTTCCATTTACAGGTACCCTACTTACTGTTTTGAAGTTAATCTTATGGCATGAGTTTTGAAAAGGAGGTTAATAAAGAAGATGAAGTGGTGGGGGAATTTTTCTCAGTGACTGAAAAATGTTTATTATCCCCACAGGCACTTTGCGCTATTACCATCCCGTCACTAACCCAGAAAGTGTCAATAAACTATAGGGTTCATATCCATCAAAAAAAGAAAAAAATGTTATTGACAGCTTGAAGATCTTAAGAATTTTGGGCTGTGAAAGCCAAGTGTGTCTGTAACGCAGAGGAAACCTCTTGCTGAAATAGCATTATGCTCCATTTCCAAAAAAAAGCTGTGTGATACCACTCTCAGTAGGTCGAGTTTGTTCAAGTGGAATTATTTTTCTTTTCATAACATTCCAGTAAGAAGACTAAGATCCATCTCACTGTAATAATAAGGATGAGTTATATTGCAATATTAGACCAGGAGAAGCACAGAGGATGTCATCAAGTTGTAATATTGCTGTTTCTGGCATTTCAAGATGACCTCCATTGGTTTAGCTTATGACATTTTTTTGGGCATCTCTAGTTGGCAGCAGACTAAAAATTCTTATTATATGTCTCTTTTTGGCTTAGCTGAGAAGGTTTGGGATTTAGGCTGGGTTTTTTTCACTCTTTAATTCACATATCTGTTGTCTTTGAAGCTGTTGGACAATACTTAACAAGCTGACATTTCAAATAACCTAATAACTGTATAATAACTATTTGGTAGTGGACATGAATTGCCACTGCTTTTGATAGATCTGGTTATTAGCATAGATTGGAAATTATAGAAAAAGATTGAAAATCATAGCCTTTGCAGTGAGGAGAGGTTCTATCTGCAAGCAGAAGCATTTGATGAAAATGTTAGTTCTTTTGCGGTATTTTAATTTTTATGATGTAAAAATTACCAGCTGACACAACTTGTGTGTCACTGAGAAGACTGTGCTGGTAAAAAGCAGTTGAGAGGTGAATATAGGGGTTTAAATTGTGTGTTCTTTATCTTGACTTTCTGAACAGCAGGCATTTTTTTAACAACTGTACATCCTCCACTGTTACATAAAATACATGCAGATCACACTTTGAGCTCTAATAGAAGTAAGGAATCATTATCTTATTGTTTTACCTGAGTTCTGTGTATTCATATCTGCTATCCAACTGAATTTGGCAGTGATTATTTAAACAAAAGACTGGAGGTCAGGATGCACTCGTAGCTACATTAGAAGTGAAATTCACAGTGAATTCAATTACTGTGTGAGACTTTTCCCTCCCTTTACAAATGTTTGGTGAACCTGGTGCTCCTGAGAGCTTAAGTGCTAGTCTTAAAGAATAAAGTCTTCTAATTAACTGCAAAATAGTTGTAACATAGAAGAAAAAAAAACATGTGACACGTAATTATTGAAAGTGTCTTTAAACAATGGAAGCAGGGATTTATCTTCATTGCAGTACCTACTAAGAGCAGCGAGAGAAAGCAGTAATAAGGAACTTTTAACACAACAGTATATCATGCTTAGTGTGGCTAAGTGTAATTTCAGCCTGATGTAATGCATGCTTTCAAGAGTTGTTAGCTTTTGTAAACCCTGCTTGTATAGAAAAGTGACTATGGGGATCCTGAGCAGCAATTTTGCCAATTACATTTTATGTGAGAAACGTTTCAGCATCAGATTGTCATAGGCATTTAATCAAGTGAGTCGGTGGGGAAAGATTAAGAAAAGATTTTGATCTCAGATGTCAGGGAATTCTTCAATCCCACTGCCTTAAAAACCCCCACTAAATAGTGATAAGGCTTTTCTGATGCTCCATCACAGCTTCTCTAATGCTGCCAGCACCATAAAATGTAGTGTAGGTGGGGTGCTGTTACAGAAAACCATGGTTCTCCTGTAACCAAAATTATTCTTCTATTTCATCTATTCCACCAGAATTATGTCTTGAAAGATATTAATTTTATGTAACCCATATAATAATTTTATGTTATTTTCTGATAATTTTTGTCCATATGCACTATATTTTTACCAACTTCTGTTCTGATCAGGTGTACTCTAATGTAATAATAGTCACAAATATGTTTTAGAACAAAAGCATCCTCACCCTCTGTATTAAATGAAAAACGGATCCTGCATGATCTATTTTGGGTGAATTCTGACAGTTATAGACCTTTATAATTAACAAAGATTAATCCAGTTCTGTGGTTTTAATAAATGTGTGACAGTGTGTTTCCTTTGAAGCTTGGATCTCACATAGAAATGAAGTTTTGAAGGAAGTGATTTATATCAGTATAAACATATCTACATGCGAGAGATTTAGTTATTATTGTAATGTTTTACAGCTCTATTTTTAAGGGTAATATAGTAATAGAGAAGATTTATCTCCCACAATTTGTTATTATGATCCTATTTGAGCTTCAACAGTATTCTTTGAAGGTATTCTTTTCTTGGGTTTTTTTTTTGTCTTTCATAGAGCTGCACATTTGGTTTGGACATAGTGATTCAGAATCATTCTGTATACTGAAGAGGTAACAATCTACTGCTGTTCAAACATTCTGAGGTTTATGTCTTCCAAAACAAAAAGATGAGAACAAAAAATATACTTTACTATTTCATAATGAAATTAATAACTGTGGAACTTCCTGAATGATTGAAGAACACAAAAGTGTAAGTTCCATCCTGCTAGACACAAGATGAATCTTCAAAGAGCTATATTGTGTTCTACGTTATCAGTTCAGAAATAGAAGATGACAAGCAGCCAGTGTGAAAGTAAAATCTGGGTGATTAGCCATGCTAAGAGTAATCAAAATAAATATAGTACTTTCAGATGAAGATTGTCACATGAATTATGTGTGGACAGGCAAAAATGCACTTCTAGATATGCTTATTGGAAAAATATTTTACCAAATTTTAAACAGGAAAACATCTTTATGGCTTTTGATCCTTATTATTACCACATACTCAAATGAAACTGAATATAAATTAACTTCAAAACAATTGGAAACCAACGACAAAATTCCCATAAAAAGAACATAACCCAGAATCAAACAGTTTGGAAACAAAATAAGAACACTGTTACGTAATTCTGTAATGCTGGAAAGGTGAAAGAACTCAGTTGCATCCCAGTGAGATTTCAGGGTAATGCTCAATTTAAACTGTAATTCAGTAAAACATGCTTGAGATTGTCAGAAAAAGACATTCACCCTCAAAGAAGTGTCTTTTTACCATTTTACTGGGTTTTTTCAGGAACATCAGTGCTGCCACAGTAATGATTCAGCTCTTAGAAATATTTGTTGTGCTGTGTGGTGGAAGGGATGTGGTCAAAGCTGCAGAGAAATGCAGTGATTGGGATGGCACTTTTTGCATTTGCTGAGGAAGGAGAAACTGTGCAGTCAAACTACATTTTCCATCTTCATTTTCCTCTCTGACAAGTTCCTGAAGAAAATGGGGCTAATATGTACTTTCACTATGAGCCTACTAGTTGGAAGAGAGCATGGGAGGAGATGTACATCATTTGTGCTGGATACAATTCTGTGTTTCCAGACAGTCTGTAAGGAGACATGAAGGGATGGAAGGAGGAAATCTCAACTTGTTTCATACAAAAAAACACTTCTTCAGAATAAAGTCTTTGCACTTCTTCAGAATAAAGAAGTTTTTATCTATTTTTCTACCTTTAGCATTAGTTTGTGGTTAAGCATGCTAAAATTACAACACATGCATGAGCTCACCTCTGACTGAGTACATTCTGTTCGCCAAGCTGCCTTCACATCCTTTCCAGTCTCATTTTTTCTGTGCCTTAAGTGTTTTCAGTTGTGCATGGAGAACAAAGATATCCTTGTAAAATGGATATTGCTTCTATTTTTATTCCTTTAAAACTCTCTAAATATAAATATGTAAAAAATAGAAGTAAAAAGGCACAAGCAGAAGAGAAAGCAAGTTAAAAATACTCTAGCACCAAAGAAGACATTCAGTCAGCAAAGTGGAAGTTATACTTCTTGTCATACGTCACTTTGAATTTTTGGAGGATATTCAGATACCATGATGACAGGCATTAATGTAAGAATATGAATATAATTGCTGTTAAAATGCATCAGTGTAGGCAGGTCTGCATTTCACTTTCATTAAATACTATGAAATAACCTATGAGAAGTTTCTGGGGTGATAAGGAGGTGAGAGAATAGAGAAAATCCTATGTCAGGCAGGATTGTAGCTGTTCTAAGGAACCAGGCAAAGGCACACCTTTGGTTCTTGTAATATTCTTCATATTGCAGTTGATGGTATGCAATCAATGAAATAGTGTGTACATATGAGAAAATCAGAGCGTCTAAGAGCATACTGGTTTAAACAGTTAGAAGCAGCCCCAAAAGCACAGATCTATGATGTGATATAGGTAAATTGTATAGTGAAAGCATAGAACCATTTGCTGTGAATCCAAAACAAAGTAATTTGGGGGCTGGTGCTCTTTAACATCTTTATTAATGACATCGATGAGGGAATTGAGTGCACCCTCAGCAAGTTTGATGATGACACCAAGCTGAGTGGTGCGGTTGATACAGTGGAAGGAAAGGATGCCATTCAGAGGGACCTCGACAGGCTGGAAAGCTGGGCTCAGGTGAACCTAATGAGGTTCAACGCAGCAAAGTGCAAGGTTATGCACTTGGGCCGGAAGAACCCCAGGCACCTGTACAGGCTGGGAGGAGTGGTCCTTGAGAGCAGCTTGGCAGAGAAGGACCTGGGAGTCCTGATGGATGAGAGACTTAACATGAGCCAGCAGTGCGCTCTCGCTGCTCGGAAAGCAAATGGGATCCTGGGCTCCATCAGGCGAGGGGTGGTCAGCAGGGATAGGGAAGTGATCCTCCCACTCTACTCGGCTCTTGTGAGGCCCCATCTGGAGTACTGTGTCCAGGTGTGGAGCCCTCAGTACAAAAAAGACATAGAGATTTTGGAAAGGGTCCAGAGGAGGGCCACGAAGATGATCAGGGGGCTGGAGCACCTCCCCTATGAGGACAGGCTGAGGGAGTTGGGCTTGTTCAGCCTGGAGAAGAGAAGGCTGCGGGGTGACCTCATTGCAGCCTTTCAATACCTGAAGGGAACCTACACCCAGGAAGGGAGTAAACTCTTTGCAAGGGCTGACAATAGCAGGACTAGGGGAAATGGATCCAAGTTGAAGGAGGAAAGATTTAGGTTGGATGTTAGGGGGAAGTTCTTTACTAGGAAGAGTGGTTAGGTCCTGGAACAGGCTGCCGAGGGAGGTTGTGGATGCCCCGTCCTTAGAGGTGTTCAAGGCCAGGTTGGACGGGGCCCTGAGCAACCTGATCCAGTAAATGTGTTTGTTTATTGGCCCTGCTAGGCAGGGGGGTTGGAGCTACATGATCCTTGAGGTCCCTTCCAACCCGGGTTATTCTGTGATTCTGTAATTGCCATCAGATATGTAAATGACTACTTTCTTCATGTGATTTTGTTACATTCACATGGATTGCATGCCACTAGTGAAGCCATGTACTTTACATGTTGGTTTGCAAGAACTTATTAGTCTGAAATTGAGTCACTGCACCTGGTGCCTGTTACACTTGACAAAGCAGCATGTACAGGAAAAATTACAAACTATATCTAGGACGCATTTCAGAAAGTGATGAATGAGGTCAGTGATCACATAGCCCCAATTCTTTTCCCATGGGTGTGATTGACTCCCTTGGAAGCATTTGCTGGCTTGTTTCAGAATATGCAATGTTTTCTACTGAATATCTGCAGACTAGTAGCTTTTGCAGGGCTTCTGAAATGTTTTCTTGTCAATCAGAAGGGAATGGAGTAAGCAGCAGTGTACTGGTTTTAACAAGCTTTGTAGCAATATATGTCAGTAATAAAGGCAGAAAGAGTTGTTTCTTGGTGTATGAATGTGTACAGATTCACCTATCAACTTTAAAAGCTAGCATTTGCAATACAATAAATCAGAAATTTGATATTTGAATATTTTAAGTAGCCTGCTATACTGCCCCTCATCACTTTTTAAAATACCTGCTTTATGCTGGAGTCAATGGAGATATGGTAAAAATCACAGAGCAAATTCCCTGTGATGTTACCCAATGTATAGTTTTCTCAGCTGTGAAAAATAGCAGTTAACTGTCCTACTTTCTATTTGATTTGTGAATTCCATTTTGATACCAAGAGGCTGTATTTGTGTAGTGGTATATATGAAATACAGCCTAATATGAAATGACAGTTTAGTTTGCATTTAGCCAATAGTCAGATCAGAGTTTAAAGGAACTAATAGATGAGATTTTAGGCTGTTAGGACCTTAAATATAAGTGTTCTTTGTTATCTTGATCTCAGGTCACTGTTACTCTCTCAGTGAAATGGTTATTTTAGGATAGCAACGAGTTCCCTGGCAAGTTCTATGCTGGACTAATGCATTTTGTATTAACACAATTTGCTTCTATGTAATGTTCTTAAAAAGCATCACCAGTGTGTATAAACATAAAGAAAATCAGTGATCGAGAGTTTTGTTTGCATATAGCAAACATATCTAAATTCTTATGATGCTCAACCTTGCATTTACCACTGAATACCAATGCTTGCTAATCTACTGCTAAGAATGTTTCTGTCATTGCAAAAAACATAGCTGTACGTGAAGAAAACAAATCAGGTGATAAAAAATTAATACTTTCATTATAGCTGCCTTTTTTTTCTCCCTGCTGAAGAAATTCAGCACCTGTTAATAGTCCATAGACAAAGAGGAAGAGGGAGGGAAAATGTAATTTCACTGCACTATGCATTAGCGGTGGTTTTTAAATCATCAGGAGAAAAATTACAGTATCCTTTTGATTTCTTCCATCCCTATGGAGGAAACACAAGAAGTTCACACTGAAATCAATATCTCTGATTAAACTGTGATGATCCAGTTTTTTTGAAAGGAGTTACCTTTACCTGCCTAATTCCAAATAAGACAAAAAAACCCCCAAACACTCAACAGGGCTTATCTTGAACAGGCTAGAAAAAGGGAAAAGTAAATTGTACTTAAGTTACATCAAAAGGCACATTGTATTTTAATTTCTCTTTCCTTATTTCATGATTTTTTTTTTTCCTGGTTGGAAAGGGTTATAAGGAATAGGAGGAAGAAAGTAGAGGTGGCTGACTGGAGACCCCGGCTAAGAACCATGTTCCTGAAGTCCTCCTGGCATATTCTGCCCATTAATAACATTCATATAATAGCTGATTTTCAGCAGTTAACAAACTCATCCTCTTTAATGTGTGAGGCCACGTGTGATCATATTGTTATCAATATCAGCAGATTTAAATGTTAAGTGCAAGAAGTACACTGAAGCCATGATGGAGTAACAAGAGGTAGCAGCATCCTTTAGCAGCGAGCGATAAAGGCCGTACCTTCCTACCAAACTAGGAAATCCTGATCTGCCATACAAAATCATTACCTTTTTTTGTTTCCCCTGATCCCCCTCCTGTTGGTCCTAATTTCTTTTGTGAAAAAGTAATTACATGGCCTATACTTATTTACAGGAAGTTTTTGCAGTATCAATGCACTTTCTCTTCTTCCCTCACAAAATAGCAGAGCACTAATTGCCTCTGTTTCAGCCTCCTTGCTTTTTACTCAGCTCTGAAGACATTTAGTAATGAGAAATATTGGTGACAACTAGATTCCCTTTTTAATCCAAAAAAAGCCCCCATGCTTATGTTCTCAGTTCTAGTGCTGTTTCTCCTAAGAGTATGCCCACACTTTCATGTTCTCTGTACAGAAGGCACAGAACTACAAGGCCTTGTTCAATCATGTTAGCGTTGAACATTAGTGAAGCACCAAGCATTCCTGTTGATTTGTAAGGTAAAAAATCCTTTAAATCATATATTCTGACAGCTGGAAAGATTTTCAGTTCCAGTTTTATAGCAGATGTGGCCTGATAATTTGAAGTAACTCTTACCATTATTTTTTTTTATTTCTAACTTTCTCTTTTTAACATCTCTCTCTTTCTTCCTGTACTCAGCCTTTTTGTATCAGTAGTCCCCTGAGTCAGAAAGAACCAACATGACCTTCAGCACAGATCAGTGTGGATGCAGTAAATTTACATAGTATCATGCAGTTTTCCTTGAAAATGTATCACCTAGTAGAAAACGAGGACATGAATATGCCTCAGCAACATGAAATGAAGGATAGCTTTGACCAGAGGTCTTTGACATATTAAACTGTTCTCTATGAAAAATTACAAACTTGTGCAACGTTTTTTCCCCTCTGAAACTCTGAAATTAGAAGCTGTGGGTTGAAAAAGTAGTGCTGAGTGAGACTTATTTCACACAAGGAGGGACCACAGGGGTTTATTGCATCTGTGTGCTATTTGGCCTCATGGATTTAAAAATCAAGCGACTTAAAGCAGTCCCTTTCCCAATCCCTGCTGCTTTGCCTTTAATCCAACATCCACACACCAGCTCTGAAATACTTCTCTTTTTTTTTTTCATGTTCTCTTTAATTAGTTGCAACTCTTCATTAATTTCCTGCTGACCAAGAGTGGCATCAACAGACTGACAGCATGAAGTGTGCTGATGCATACCATTTTTGGTGATAACAGTCCTTGTGAAACAAGTTGTAAAAAACCTTACATATTTTCTGTGTTATCCCCACTACAGCACGTGCCATATATACAATAGTGACT
Organism: Turnix velox; assembly: GCA_013400935.1. NCBI lineage: Eukaryota > Metazoa > Chordata > Aves > Charadriiformes > Turnicidae > Turnix > Turnix velox. The sequence continues at coordinate 58,599 of VZTY01015400.1, forward strand.
GAAATCTTGCTGGTGGCAGAATCAGAAAAAGAAAATGAAGCCCTTGTGGTTCCATGTGGCATCCCAGAAGTACCTCTGAAATCCACTTGTGTTTTGGAGGTCCAGATAGGTTGACCTGGCTGAAGTCCAACTGCTATTAATATTACTAATAACAAGTGTGAGGCGATGCAGATTTCCCTGCAATGGTCTGGTCCCCATAGTTCATCATATATTTGGAAAGAAGGAAGAGGTGTATGAGAAAATCTCTCAGGTGGATGAACAGGGTTAGATGCATCTGAATCAGTTAAATGAAGAATGCTTACTCTAACACAGTATAGTAGTGCATCACACCAGTGCAATGAATCAGTCAAAAGCAGTCAAAAACAGAAGATCAGAAAATCAAACATCTACATTAGGGTTTTTTTATTCATTCTAATGATAAGAATACAGGAATAGACATCAATTCACTAGCTGGATTGTGTGCATGCAGAACAACAGAGTTAAGTACTGAACTTATTTTAGTATAACTGTAATTTTCCCCCCATTTGTGCTGAACAGAGTGTATAATTTTACAAAATGGAATTTCAAAACTGTTGTTTACGCTCCAAATCTCAGAGAGTGAGAAACTACTGTTAATGCTATAGGTCAGTGGATGCTATCAAGCTCTGTGACAACCAGTACCATTCACAGATGTCTTGCTTCTGTCTTTGCATTGCTCATCGCTACTGTTTTATACTATATTCCTAAAATACTAGGCAACCAAGCACAGAGAGAGCTCAGGCTTTTGGCCAATTGAGTTATATTTGCCTAGCAAGCTTATTGCTCTCTAGTAAGGTATTCCTACAGGATGGAAAGAAGATAAAATTAATGTCCCTCTTTAAATAGAGTGGCACAGATGTTTCTGTGTTATAGCTACCTTCAAACACCAAATGCCAAATTCCTTTGGAACCAACAAAAGACAGGATGAAAGTTTAAATACAATCTCCTCCTGGAATAAGTATGGTTAGTTAATGTTTCCTGAAAGGTTTACAGCACTTGTTGTTGAAATGATGTGTCAAGCACAATATATACTGATGGAAGTAATGTGACAAGAGTCTGGGGAATATTTGCAAACATGAAAAATCATCTCATATTCCAACAAATTTGACTAGAGTACAGTATTGTGATGGCAAATTACTGAAGTAGCTTAACTTGACCCAGAAATACTGGGTTTTTTTCAAAGTATACTCCATACTTGTCTTACATTTAGCATTTGGAAACACAGGTAGGGACTTGAAAAACCCATTTAAAGTTTCATGTAGGTAAATATTGAAAGGCTACAAACAGAGAGTAAATTGGTGCCAACTGCTCAGGTCCTATGTATCATATCCTACCTATCTTTCATATGTTTATTTTAAACATGTAATCCTATGTTATTTTATAATCTGATACTTTCAAATGTTTTTTTCTGTTGACTATATTGGATTAGTTTTTATTCTTCGAAGATCTGATCCAAGGCCCATTGGGAAGAAAGATTAGATAGATACTCAAAGAAAACTGATTATCTTCCTCAGGACTTATTTCATGTAAGAAGCATCCCAAAAACTTTATGTTCATTGTTCTGTAAGGAAAAAAATGCTCAGGAATTTAAAGAATATTAAAAAAAAAGGAAACATAATTTGTGTCATATTAAAACTCTGTGGCAAAAAAAACCTTCAACCAAAATTCCCTAACTACTCTAAGATGTCTTATCTTTATTGAGATATTGAATTTTTCATGTTAATTAGTCCCTATGATAGGTTCCCTTTCTTATGTGCTGTAGCCACTATTCACGTAACTCTGTGTAACTATTCCTCTAGCTTATTTATATACAAGCTGTTCTTTTATTACAGTCACTGGCTTCTGAGTGGCTGAACTTCCATGGTAGACTAATCTGTCATCAAGGCTATATACTTTTATATTTGTCCTTTTTTTTTTTTTATTCCTATCTAATCTAAGTCTCCACCCTTAACTAAAGAAACCTTTGAAATAGATTGTGCTGGCTAAAGAGTTGTGAGGGCTTTTTTTATTTAAAAAGAGAGCAATCATTTAGATTAGATTTATATTCATAGAATCATAGAATCATAGAATAGTTTGGGTTGGAAGGGACCTTAAAGATCGAGTTCCAACCCCCCTGCCATTGGCAGGGACACTTCCCACTAGACCAGGCTGCCCAGTGCCCTG
>VZTY01015400.1:60914-88629 GCA_013400935.1 Turnix velox
TCAGCCTGTCCTCATAGGGCAGTTGCTCCAGCCCTTTGATCATCTTCGTGGCCCTTCTCTGGACCCTCTCTAATAGCTCAATATCCTTCCTGTGTTGAGGGCTCCAGAACTGGACGCAATATTCCAGGTGGGGTCTCAACCTTAAAGAAGCTGTAGGACAGGGTCAACAACTTCCTCATTGAGGGAATGTCGAACTCTGAGCTTCACAGCTGCTTGTAGTGGAGGCGAGTAAGAGGAAGAGCAATTCGTGCAACTTTATTCATTGGTTTCCAACCATATGTTCCCTCACAAGCTGTTTGAATTCCTGCCCTGATGTCTTCTTACAGCTGTAAAAGGAAAATCAAATGAGAAGATGGTCAACTTTCAGTCAAGTCAAAGTTATACCTCTATGTCAGGCTTATGGCCATAACAAGCCTCAAATGATGAGTAGTGTGCTAGAGGGAACTGACAGGGTATGGACCTTCCTTCTTCACCCTGCCTCAGGGAAGAGATGGATTAGCCTTTTGGACAGGCCCTTACTTCCACATCAAAGTTGTCCACTTCTTCCTCCCAAGAATAGCTGATACAGACTGCCTCACTGCTACACTACATACAACTTCACTACCTCACAGATTATTGCTGTCTTGAAAAAAATCAGTTTGGAGCAGCCCAACAGGGAATCAGAATGTAGACCAGCAATGACAAGACAGTCTGGTGTCCAGTGATGCAATTTCCTTGACCCTTAATATACACCCTTAAACCTGGCCTCAGAGGGTCATCTTTGTCCAGATCAGCAACCACAACTGGCTCCACTTCTCAAGGCTACACAGAACTTCCTCTTCTTACCAGCTAGTCCTCCACAGTGCACATCCCTATCTCAAGTATTTGGGTGCTCTTCAATGGATGAAATTTGAGTTTCCCTACCACAATAGCCTCGTTCCACACTAACTGAAACTTAAGTTTTTGAGGCTCCATATCACATATATTTATTTCACTTTGCATGCTTACTATGAATATATATGTTTGTTTACATCTTGTATGCATGTTTTGTGGTTGTGATGTCTTGACTAATAATACAGACCTCTTTATAGAGACTTCATTAGAAAAACTAGCTGGATTTGGTAACATTAAATCTTTCCCATCTCTGAGTTTATTGTTACAATTCATGGTAGGTAGTGTTTGTTTTCAATAGATTTTTGTGTGTCAAAACAATCTTTAGAGTGGAGTAACCATTCTTTTGTGCTTATCGAACACATAATATCTTTGAGGAACAAGCAGTGAACACAATGAAAAAAATGAAAAAGTGAAACAAACTTGTGTTTTTCATTTAAGGGAAAGAGAAAATAAATCTGGTTATTACAAAGCAAAGTGAAATATCTGCAACAAAGTCTATACATATGGTTATGGTGTGCTGTCATCTTCTCTGAAAATACTTTAAATTGCACAAGATTGCATGTTACTTACTTTTTGTTAGTAGAAAGTTCATGTAAAGAACTGGTTTTGAGTTGATTGTTCTGCCATGCTCTATCTGAGTGTATTTTCATTCAATAGAGTTCACTGCCTTTCTACATAGGTCTTGGGGGTTTTTAATCTATAATATTTCCTTGTCTGAAAAATCTCATTTTTCTGTTCTCCTTTGTTGACAGTGAGGATCTGTACTAGAACCCTGATTTGTCTCACACATTTTCTCAATCATCAATGTTAAAATTATTCTAATAAAGGATCAGGGCAGACTCAAGTGTTTCCATCTTGGAGATATCTCATTAATGTGGATCTAGCTACAAAAGTACCTTATGCAACTTCAGTAGCAGTGATAAGCGTATTCTATTACCTGCAGCTACATGTATGTAAAGAGAAAAATCTCCCCTCTTCTTTCTCTCTTCCTTGGCTACAGATGATGAACTCTTAAACTTTAAACATTGTCATTCCCCTTCACTTTTTTTTTGTGTTGCTAACATACTCATCATGGCAGTGTATGTACTGTGCATGTACCCCAGGAAATTTTCTAATTTAGTTGCACATAGCATCACTCATCTCTCCTGTGTATCCTGGGATGGACAAGTCATGATGCAGTTGATTAATCTGGATGCAATTGATTAATCTGCAAAGTTTAGTCTCTCTATTATGCAGAGCTTTGTAGCAATGAACGACACCAATCGATACTAGATCTGGCCAAGGTAGGCTTTTTCAGTGAAATCTCATCTGGCTAGTACTCTTCCTGCCTATGAGGGAATGGTGGCACATAGGGACTATGGATGATGGGAAATATCCAAGCTTTAGAGACTTCAGCTAAAGAATCTATGGTTTCATGAGGATTTCTGCCACTGAAGGATTTAGGCAACAGTCTTTTCATTTATGGGTAATGTGGCCAGTTTGTGTTGGCTAGTAAATCAAGAAGCTTCCAGCAGTTTTCTCTTATTTCCTCCCATTTCACTTTCCAGCACTGAGATCATGTACTGGTAAAAGCTCTTGTCCAAGAAATCTGAACAAGGACATTTGTTTACTTGCTTTTTGGTGGATTTTTTTCATGAGAACTCAGTAAAAAAACACTGAATGTTTTTAGGCTCATATAATAATGAGTATACATATAAATTAATTACATGATCTTTCTGAATAGGATATTAGAAGATTAAAATGTAATTATGAAGTCAAATATAATTTTCAGTATATATATCAAGTTTTAATTGCTAGACTAATTACAGAAAGACAAGAGACCTTTGAAATTACTTGACTGAACAATTTATCAAATGTAGGATTTGTATTTTTTCCTCTTCTCTGACTGTGCAAGTAATAACAGTCTTCATATAGTCATGTAATAAAAGCTTTTTATTTAGTCATTTAGGAGTTTAACTTCTTGGATAAGACCAATGAACCATTGCATTAATATGCTAATTGGTACTTTAAGGGGTCTGGAAATGATTAAAGTCTTAAAATATTTATTGCTGTTTTGCTTCCAGGCAGTGTAGGAAGCGAGCACACAGTCTAAGTTTAAAGATTTGTTTGTGAAAAGATTCTAAAATGGCAAGAACTTTTAATAGTATTAAGAGAAAATATTTCTGATGTGGCTATTTCAGCCTCTAGAATTAACTAAAACATTCCCTGTTGGGTATAATTTAATTCTTTTGGGATGTTTTTGCTAATTAAGCCAGCTGAAACATGAGATGGTGTCATTCAGCAGCTCAGGCTTTTGCTCCAACTATGAAGAACAACACAGAATCTTAAAGAATGACAGGATCAATTCCAATGACAGATTTTGCATTGTTACAAGAATGAAGGTCTGGGGAGACTCTGCCTCAATTCATCAGTATAAACATGAAAAACAATGCAGAAGGATTTATAATAAAATTGTGGAGATTCATTTGAACATGTGGTATTTTAAAGCTACAGGAAAAGTAGCTGCTTTATGAAAATCAGGATTTAATTGACTTTTGAATTTCTGAAAAAAAAAATTATTAGAAATTTCTGATATGTTTTCCATAATCTGTGTCTGAACAGCATGTTCTCTAAAACAAGTAATAAGTATGACTACTTAAAATAGGCACTGTAGTATTTATATTTATTAAAAGGTACAGTATAATGTCCTCTAGTCTTGTTACATAAAGCCATCCCTACAGAACTATGTGCTTCCTGAACCTGTTTGAAAAATTACACAGAATATGCAGGAAGATTGATACATCTCTTTCTGAAGGTGATTTGCAGGAGGAGGTGTCTTTTATTTTGTAAGCATAAACAGGTGTGGTGATTTTGAGATTACAAAGAGGGAAATACATGAGACAGATGTTGACTATGATAAGAAGATGATAATGTATATATGATTAATATATCAGTAAGTATGTTTTGGGGCAGTTCTGTATGACCTCTTTTCTCAGATTAAAAGCATGTGCTCTAAATAACAGTAGGCTTTTAATTTAATCAGCATTTGCCTTTATACTGCCAGGACTTAAATGGAAATGTCATGGACGTTTAGGTTGATGAGACCTTGCAGCTACTATATCATTCTTGTTAAGGAGAGTACACGACTACATATTTGACCTTTCCTGTTATATCCAGTTACATTGTAGATTGAAAAATTATAGGAGTTATAAATGTTGTCATTATGTGCTTTGCTAATATAGATCAAATCCCATTTCATGAATGCCCAGTTCATTATTATTCTTGAATGCTATCATTTGTTGTACACATGGAATCATAGCCCTCTCTGCTTTCACAAGAGTAAATTTATACAAGTGTGAAGTACTTTGTTTAACATAAATGCTGCATACTAGTTCTGAATGAAGCCCCACATTAGAAGTTTGATATTGCATTACCAAATAGTTAACAAACCCAGCATAAATTCCATGCCCTGGAAATTAAACCCTGCAAATTAAAGATCTGTGCCTGCAAATTAAAGATCTGAGATTTACTGAAACACAACATAATAAGAAATCTTAAGTCCATCAGACATCAGCTTACCTCAGTACACATTATACAAAACTACATTTTTGGGTTATTTTTTTCGGGTAATTCAAAATCTGTCTTCATAAAGAAGAAAAGTGCAGTCATCATTGTTATATAGTCTTTAAGTTGTATTATTTAATGTTGATGGATAATGTAAGGAATAAGAATACTTTTCAGAGGTAAACCATACTGATCAAGATCTTGTACTCTGGTTGAAGACAGCTTTGTATGCACCTCTATGAAAACACAGCCTGCTTTAGAAACCCAAATAACAATTTCTCCATGAATCATTACTCTAGGTCAGATGGAGATACTGAAAGGTGAATGCAAACATTTGAATTAAGTGTCTAAATTGAGTTGTAGTTAATGAAAATTTAGGATCAGTTCAGTCACCTAACCACAAGATTCAATATCACGTTATATGTCCTCTGAAACTTGCTGTCACCCCAGATACTTCTCTCTGGTGGTTTTATAGATCTGGCATCATATCTTGTAGTCCCATCTCACTACTGTAGGTAGGACAGGGCTTTACAGTAACAACAATTACTCATATACTTGATAATATGAGAAATGATCTGTGGAAATACTTCTAAAATCACTGGCAAGATATGGGTAATATACATGACAAGCCTACATGCTGACCTACATTCTGGACAGATAAAATTTGAGGGAGTGTAGCCTATCCCTTTTGCTTTTTTTTTTCGGCTTCACATGTTTTGATAACAGTGGACAACAGACCACTGACTTAATATTCATTTTCCACATTATCTTATAAAAACCGTAATGATTCTTGAAAAAATGAGTTTGCATCAAGTGAAGTGTTTGTACAATACATTTTTTTAAGCAGTATCATATTCCTTTGATTAAAAAAAATATGCTTATGCAAACCACTTCCATTTTATAGCTGCTATAATTTCTGTGGCTTTCATTTATAACCCTATTACAGATAAATAAATATTTCAATCATGATGCACTGCTGAGAAATTCCAATAAGAAAAAAGTCGAAGGGAATTTAAAATTGCACTACCAATCATAAGACATTTAGCTGCTGAGAATACAAACAGAAGGATCACAAGAGAGAGAAGGGGATAAATCACTCCTCTGAGCTATGAGTTTCCCTCTTTCTAATCTAAGAGTTTTCAGAGGTAAGAACAGGAGGATGGTTTTCTCTGGCTATTCTGCAAATAAACATATTACTTTACTTGATAAGACATGCTATTTTAGCACTTGAATGATTTTTCCAAAATAGAGTCTCCTTGAAGTCTTCTGGGCTTCTTTTTCTCTTGAGATGGTGTATAAAATCACTGTGGGTAAAGGGACTGTCAAATGACTGTGTTTGTGATAAATTAAAGTATAGGAAAATAGACTTACTCTTGAAATATCTGAATAAATTTAATAAAGTTTTCAAAAGAGTCCAGAAAATATCATAGAAGTAATTGAAGCCTTTGAACAATCTCATAGCAAAGTTCATACAAGCTTCAATTATAGAATTCTTCTGTATTTCCAAGCTATATACCCACTATAGTAGGGGTTGGGGTTTTTTTTACATGTAAAGATATTTGGAAGAAAATTCTTATTAATAAAATATAAAATAATGAGCTTATGAATTTCAATTAATTTATACTTGTCAAAATTATTTTATGTTACTGATTCTGAGAAAATTCCGAATTGCTCTGGTATAGATTTTACAGTAGGTTTTAAGTGCACAGACCTCTCTGTAAATCAGCTTATGAGAGATTGCTCAGTTCAAATTAAACTTGAAATTGTGTAATGTAGAGAAAACTTCGTTGGTTTTGTCAATGAAACAAATCCAAGTTAGATACTGATCTACTGTAAATTGTGAAAAAAAATCTTTAAAAAGACAAAGAATACTATACTAGTCTGCATCAGCAATTTGAACTGAAGCTATTCCTTCTAAAAGGCCTCAGTATAAGAACATCTTTCATTTTATTACTGTTTACAAAGATTAGCTTTTAATTTACAGAGGAAAAGAAATCTCATCCTTTCTTTCCTCCCATGTTGTTCAGCTCTAATAGACATGAGCATGAATATGTTTCCTAGTGAGGAAAATTATTATCTACATGATTATAAATGAGGCAAGCTTAGCAAAGCAATTGCAGCTTGTGTATGTTGTGTCTATATAGCAGCAGAATGCGTACATACCTTTATCATCATAAAGTGAAGAGTTACTCCCTTTCCCCTTTCTCCTCAAAACCCTTCTCTCTTCTCTGCTGCCGTCCAATCTACCCCTCTATCTACAGCTAAGCTTTCTAGAGCTTTGTATAAATTGCTGGCTTCCTTATAACTGAGGAATGAATATTTTCTCTCCCTTTTGGTTAACTTTCTTCTGATGGATCTCAACTCACAGCAGCAGGAATTTTCTAGCTAAAGAACTTCCAGTTGAAATAATGTTTCCTCAATCATTTCCAAGATGAAACAACTGTGAGAGAAATAAAAGTAAAGGACTATGACATGCAAATTTTTAGTTTAAGACCATAGGAAGTTTTGATGAACACAAGCTACATCCTCTGAAATATTCATCTGTTGCTGGATTTCAGTGGAGTGGACTGTTCTGCTGTGCCTGTCACTAAGCTTTCTTCTTCCATGCAGTCAGGTATGGATCTGGGAACTGCAAAGCAGCATTGAACCCATTCCACAGCGGGAAGCAATATAGTTATGCTGCTAGAGAACTAAATCTGATCTCATCAAAAGATGTTCTAGGCAGCAAAGTTAATTAGGACCCCACTAACTAATTTAGACTGCTTTGAGACCTCAGGTGGCTTTTTTGGCCTGATGCTGCACCAACTTTAATCTGTTTCCTTTAGGGATGTTTTGCATACTTTTATGCCATGCTGCATTGAAAAACACAGATCTGCTAAAGACAACTTTATGAATTGAGTGCTCATAAATATGTTTGTCATTGATTAGAATATCAATGCATGATGAAATATTGCTTTAAGAAAAGTAACAAGAGCTCTCTGTACTTTAAATAAGACATGAAATGGTTTTGGCTGATTTATGCAGTTCTCTAGAATAATATCCAGATGTGTAAATGTGTATGTGTGCAATTTGTGGTTGAATTCATGTAACTGAACACAGATATCTAAAATACAGATGTCTTCATCTGACTTAATCATACTTACTTCCACTTATAATCAGTGAAGAAGAACAAAACTTCTAGGGTGTGATTCACTGCATCCTAAAATAGACTTCTAAATCTGACTGCAGAAATCTGCACAAGGATTCTGCAGTGACTAGCACAGATCTAAACTACATTGCAGATATCTTAGGTCAGAAATCCCGTGAGTAATGACCAAAATAAATTGTCTCTTAGCCCATATTATTAGGATCCAAGTTTCTCTGGCAACACCATGGTAATGAATAATCAGTGTAGGCATTGAAATACTTAATTAACTCTATAATTATAACATCCTTGCTGTATGTTTGTCAAAGTGCTTACAAAAATCATAAATACTTGTAGCATTTTCTTACAATGCATTTTGTATTTTCTTCAAGTTGCATTAAGGTGTTCAAAGCAAAATGGCTGTATCACACTCCATCATTGTGGTTTGTGTTCAAACAATTACACTGGGTCAGCTCAGGTGAATCTAAACACCTACAACAGAAATATCCATAATAGTATAAAAGAGTGATATTTGATAACAAAATTAAAGTAATTGCTATACAAATGTGTGGTAGTGGAGTGTGTAATGTTTCTGTTTATATACCAAGTGTTTGATCCAAAGGAAGGTTTCTGTGCTAGCAAGAGAGATTTCTGGCCATGCTAAAAAACCCTAGAACCAGGATATTTTCTATTATTTTTTCCATTTTATGTTCCTTCCTTCCTTCCTTCCTCCCTTCCTTCCTTCCTTCCTCCCTTCCTTCCTTCCTTCCTCCCTTCCTTCCTTCCTTCCTCCCTTCCTTCCTTCCTTCCTCCCTTCCTTCCTTCCTTCCTCCCTTCCTTCCTTCCTTCCTCCCTTCCTTCCTTCCTTCCTCCCTTCCTTCCTTCCTTCCTTCCTTCCTTCCTTTCTCCCTCTTTTTCTCCCTCTTTCTCTCTTCCTTTCTCTTTTATGTGCCCTTTTCAAACATAGAATTATCTGTCTACATCTTGCTGTGAGCTCCTTGCCTTTTGTTGTGCTGAGTGTAGTTATCACAGTTTCCTTTTCTGTGAAGGAAAACTTCACTGCCTTTCAATATACACTCTAGTAGTGATTTTGTACTTTTGAGTTTAAATATCTTGATACCTGACACCACTGACTGCCATGAGAATTTTGGGGCAAAATGGTACAAATGGGAATTTTAGACGTTGCTCAACACACTGATGAAATCATTAGCACTGAAAACATAAAGAAGTTGTCTGTGATGAATGTAAATCTCAGGGGGCTGAACTAGAACTATGACATGTTGTCATAATCATTGCACAACAGGGAAGGATTGTAATAATGATGATAAAAGAAGCCTCTGAAATAAAAGATAGCTGAAATTAATTTCATCTCTGATGTTAAGTATTCTCTCAAACCTTCTTTCTAACACTGTTTTTCATAAATCACATACACCAAATTGGTGCAGAGAGGCTTGAGCTTTTTTAAAAAAAAAAGAAACCCTTTCATTGTAACTGGTAATCAGCAGTGACAGAGATTGTCTCTTGCTCCTGTCCAACTCAGTTTTGGAGACAAACGTGATAATGCATCTGAAAATTAGTCCAGACCTCACTCCTTTAGGCACCTGCAATCCATGTTGGGCATGCTATTTCCAACATACGGGAACATCTATGCTGTAATTTATATTGCTGAGTGGCCAAACAGTGAGCATGTCAGTGAGTCTTCAGCAGAAATCAATAGCTGATTATGTACACAAAGGTAAATATAGAGCTTACTTATAAATAAATTGAGTACTAAGCATTATACAGTGGCCAGCTGCAACAATTGTTGTTTTCAGTAGGTTGCATAGCCCTGAAACATCAACCATTTGGTTTCTGCTAAAGGTAGCTACAAATCTTTTTGAAATTCATTCTTCTTCCTCTTGGATTTGAAGTGTAACTTTCTTTATAAGAAGGCTCTCTATATAAGAAAATTTTCTCATTTTATGTAGCTGCATAGCTCAATAAGCAGAAAAATACCTTGCTGGAGACAGATATCAAGGTATGTACAATGTTTAACATGCACTTTCCTGTTGCAATACTTAGAAGACTTGCACAGTTGATTACAAAAGAAAAAGAAATTGATGAAGAAATTTATATTGTGCAAATATTTTACTGTATTTTTTGGATTTTTTAATGAAGTTTTGTGAAGTAGCATCATTAAGGCTTTTAATCAAATGGAAAATTTTCACTTTCCTTACCAAAACCACTTACTATAATTTGCTCCTCTCTTTCACTCTCCCTGTAAATGCTTGTCTTCAGTGTATAGATTTAACAGATTTCTCTCCATTTATCAGTCTGTCCTTGCAGCTTAGAAGGATGACTTTTCAAGTGCCACACTGCATTGCTACTACCCCTCACATCATTGGAAGCCTCCTTCTCTAATACAGGGTTTTCATTACTTGTAGCTGCTATGTGACTGCATAATGATATACTAATAGAAATGCATAAATAGGAAGATATTTTTTGACTAACAAGAGATAGAAATTTTGGAAGAAGTAAGACTTACCTTTTATGTTGGAATAAAATGCCTTACTGCTTCACAGAAACTCCTGTAATTGTTACATGTGGTAACATTTGAGGGGTAAGAAGACATTTAAACTGGATATGTCATGTAAGTAACTTTGCTGATATTCTAAGGACAGTGAAATATTAGAAACACTAAATTTATTCTGAGATGTATAAAATCAGCTTACTCATATGGTGATATTATGGCTAACCTTGGGAAAAGAAACTAATTAGCAAATAGAAGGTTTTTTCTATGAATAGAAATGTCCCAGAAATCAATACTTTCTTGTGGATAGATCTCATTCTTCCACCAGAAAGAGAGAAAGAGCTAATTCTCTTTTATGGGGTATGTTTTCTGCCAGAGTATTGTGTTTCTCTCATTAACTCTTACCACTGTTCGGCCACATGCCTGCACAAAGCAAGTAATCTATTTTCCAAATCTTATTTTTCCTTTTGTTGCTTTTTTCTTATAGCATCCTTCATAATTTCAACAGTCATAGTAAATACTGATTTTTTAGGGAATGAAGGAGAAATCCAACCAAAACATTATCTTCTTATACCAACCACGGGCAAGCCAGACTGAAATATGAAGTGGTTTATGGAGAACTAAATTGAAACTTTGGTTTTGGCTAAAATATGGTCAAATGACAATGTACAGCCATGCATTACTTTAGTTCATTTCTAGCCTGTCAGGAAAAATTTGGGATATCAGTCCACCTCTCTATTTGATTATTCTATTATCATAAGAGTGGGGAGTGCCAGAAACTTGCATGTTGATTTAGTGCTGGGCTGATGAAACCATTCTGTTAGTGTGATGTGTCATTTTTCATTGCTTTCTTATCAAGGTGTTTCAGCTGCACCCAACCCAGGTCTTGTAATTGCTTCAGTTGCTTGTGGCAAAGTTATGTCAATGTCAATCACTAAATAACTTTTGACTGCTTCATTTTGGATCAGGTATAAAAGAAAGACAGTGCAGGATGGACTTTAACATACTAGTGGGGGGGGCACTCTGGTTTTTAAAAGAATGTTTTGCACCAAAGAATGTGGCTGCCTGTAAATACATTAAATAAAAAGTATTAAACAGTATCAAACTGCTATAGAGTTTAGAGGAGTGAAAAAATACATTTATATTAAGAAGGACTATAATGCATTGAAAGATTGGATGACACACTCATAAAATATCCGGTAGGCATAAAGGCAATCCCTTTACAGATAAATCTGTTATCCCTAATAGGTAAATCTTCTAAATTTCAACAAAAGCTGAGATGTATCTTTTGTTAAGACTCAGTGAATGTGCAATACTCACCCAAAAGCAGAGAACACCCCACTGGTTGCCATCTACAGCCACTACTGCATCTCATTAAAAGAGGTGGTGATACTGTAAGAAGATGTTTGCATCAGTGGTAATTAGCAGTTACTGAAATGTGGAGGCTTGTTCCTCATGCTGAGTAGACAGCTGCTGAAGCAGATTCAGGAAGACACCACAATTTTTCCTGATGACCATTAGGTACAGGATGTCATAATTTCAGATTCTTGTGTCAGCCATACATTCTTTTAATATCATATATCAAAATATGAAAGAAAAGAGAGAATGTTGGAAAACCAGAAGTGCCATGTATCAGATTAGTTGATGCAATGTAGTATTTCTCTCTCAAAATAGTCAACTTACTGTAACACAGGGTCAAATGTGGACATGTGAAATGTAACAGAGAGACGAGCACAACTAGCTGTTTTGCTCTATTACGTTTGGAACAGGAAGTTGACCATCAAATCTCAAATTATATTTTTCAGTGAGTTTATGTCAGAAAACGAACTGGTATGTATTTCTAAAAGTAATACTATGGTTTTTGCCACTGAATTTTTTATGTCTACAACATTCACAAACTGCTGTATCTCAGGTAAGATCATGCTCAGCTTAAAGTAATTACGTTTAGAAGCCAACAAATCTGGTATGCCAGAAACTGGGATCTCAGGTGGGTGAGAAGACGTGCAGTAGAAGAAGATATGGAAAATCTGTGGGGAAAATAAAGGCAGGGGGGGTTTGGTGGGTGTGTGTGTGGAATGAAAGAGGCAGTGACTGACTGGTTTTAAGTATCTGTCTTGCTTTGAAGTTTTCAAAGTACCTTGGGTGCTCTGAAGTCAGAATAGGGTCCAAGCCAGAAAGAAATACATCATCAGTGTGACAATCTAGCACCAATCTGTGACCTTTGCCTGTAACCATTCAGGTTATCTCTACCTTGTGGTTTTGACATGCCTTAGGAATGAGAGAAACTAAGTGTCTTTGCACCCTTGCTTGAACAGGAGTGAGCTCATATGTGATGGAACCTACCTCCTGATCTTCCTGAATATTACTCAACCATTATTTTTTCTGCTGAGAGACACTACATTTACAAAATAGCTCTTGTATCCTGATTAAAGCAATGTGACTCACTAATATGTAGAAGTAAGATCCCAACCAATATTCAATCTACTGAAAATGGTTTTCATTACACAGGCTGGACAATCCATTATAGAATCATAGAATCATAGAATCATAGAATCATAGAATAGTTAGGGTTGGAAGGGACCTTAAAGATCATCGAGTTCCAACCCCCCTGCTATAGGCAGGGACACCTCCCACTAGACCAGGCTGCCCAGTGCCCTGTCCAGCCTAGTCTTGAACACCTCCAGAGATGGGGCATCCACAACCTCCCTGGGCACACACAAATTTAATGCCACCACCCTCACTGTAAAGAATTTCTTCCTTATGTCTAGTCTAAATCTGTCCCCCTCTAATTTATATCCATTGTTCCTAGTCCTCCCATCCGATATTATGTTAAAAATTCCTTCCCCGGCCTTTCTGTAGGACCCCCTCAGGTACTGATAAGTCACTATGAGGTCCCCTCTGAGCCTTCTCTTCTCTAGGCTGAACAACCCCAACTCCTTCAGCCTGTCTTCATAGGGCAGTTGCTCCAACCCTTTGATCATCTTCGTGGCCCTCCTCTGGACCCTCTCCAATAGCTCAATATCCTTCCTGTGTTGAGGGCTCCAGAACTGGACGCAATACTCCAGGTGGGGTCTCACCAGTGCTGAGTAGAGGGGTAAAATCACCTCTCTTGACCTGCTGCAGACACTCCTCTTGATTCTGGTAGAAGAAATGTTTCTAGATATGGTACCTATGTGAAGCTGTCAGTGCTCCCAGGCCATTCAAGTCCTCTATCACAGCATTGCCTTCTGCATTTCTACTTAGCAGCCCAGTTCTGCTGCAAAGAGCAGGACAAATAATCTAGTTTCAATTTCCTGTCCCAAACAGACATGTGTCCTTCTTCTTAATATCCCCAAATCAATTCAAGATTCTTCCAGAATCCATCAGCTTTTCTCTAATCCCACCAACCCATCTGAGGTGCTGCTGTTGTGTTAAACTATTACTGCATATATATTATACTATCCCCAAAAGTAAAACCAGTAGAGAAATTAAAGATACTAAAGTAAAGATATTGATGGTATTCCAGGTTCTTGGGTAAGTTTCCGTGTTTGTGCTGTTTTGAAACAAAAAGGAACCATTCCAACTTCTCACTGAAATAACATTAGATATCCAGTAGTTTTATGAAATACTAACATTTACTACTTAGATAATGTATATTCACCAAATTAACATCAAAAGACCCTAGAGTTTCTATTGCAAACTCATCAGAAAGTTAATTTCAACTTCAGACATTTAAAAATCCTTTTAAATATTTTAAAATTTCTCCTTAATGACAGTTTTGTTATTTCATTTCAGAGATTCCAGTGATTATAGAAAATATATTCTTCAGGCTTTAACTGAATAGAAAATCACTATTTTAGGCCACTTCTCTTGGCAGAATTTAATGTTTCTCTGTTCATTCAGCACTTCTTCTTAAGTCTTCAAAAGTCTGCAATTTCTGATCCATGAGATTAGTATAGGAACAAAGCAAACTATGTCTCAGTTGGATCAAAACAATAGAATATTTCCTTCTTGGGTTTCAAAGCTTTTGTCAAATAAATATATTCTTGTAGTCTCTGAATTTCATGATAACCCTACTCTTCAGATTTTAGAGTATTTTGTGTATTTGATTGCTTTTGACACTTTTGCATTCACTTAAGTCTAGTTAATTGCATTGATTTTTTTTGAGTCAATAATTTTAGAAGAATATGTTTTCACATCTTTACCTGATTTTTTTTTTCCTGGCAATTTTCAAATGCTAATTTTACTGTGATGTGGAAAAATCTGTACTTGCCCCAAGATGTTTATAAAGCTGTTGGAAACGAAGAGAAAATGGAAGATGTAAACATCTTTTTCTAATCTGTGTCTGCTTCTGAGCTAAAGAAGCTGTCAGGACAATTTAATTAACCTTATGTTTTGATGCTTAGATGCAATTCAGTGTGCAGTATCAACAGTTTATGCACACAGGCAGTGAAAATAATTCAACATTTTGAAAAAATGATAATATATTAGTAGCCTGTCCCTTAATTTCTATGCATTGCTCAGCTGCTCAGTGTGGTTGCTGTGCATTTCTACAGTACATGCCTGAATTCTTCTTCCCTCCTTATGGTTACTCCATGGTTCCAGTTCATCATTCCCTCTGTGAAGGAAATGTTTTTCAATGTGTAAAATACTTGACTGCTGTGAACATTGATGTACCATGAATAAGTGATGTACCGTAAGTGAAAGAATGAAACTTTCTTAGAAGTTAAATATTAACTCTCCTTTATAAGTGAAATAAGTGTTAACTATTTTTGTAACATTATAACATATTTTTTAAAAAGGGATTGTTGATTCTCAGGTACTGTATCTATCACTATAGATTCTACAGGGGAAGAGCCTCTATTTGTTGCAAAATGCAAGACAATAGCTAAATATATACTAATATTGCATATGCTAATGAAGTCTTGAGGAGAACATCACACCATTTCAATTCTGATTGGAGTCCAGTTCTGGAGCCCTCAACATAGGAAGGACATTGATCTGTTGAAGCAGGCCCAGAGGAGGGCCACAAAGATGATCAAATTGCTAGAGCAACTCCCTTATAAGGCAGGCTGAAGCAGCTGGGGTCAGTCAGCCTGGAGAAGAGAAGGCTCAGAGGAGACCTCATAGTAGCTTATCAATACCTGAAGGAGGCCAGCAGAAAGGCAGGGATAGGACTTTTTAATAGGATATGTGGTGGAAGGACTAGGAATAATGGATGTAAATTGGATGAGGGAAGATTCAGGCTAGATATAAGAAAACAATTCTTCAAAGTGAAGGTGGTGAAACACTGGAACAGGTTGCCCAGAGAGGTTGTGGATGCCCCTTCCTGGAGGTGTTTACGGCCAGGCTGGACAAGGTACTGAGCAAGCTGCTCTAGTGGGAGACATTGCTGCGTATGGCAGGAGGGCTGGAACTAGATGATCTTTAAGGTCCCTTCCAACACAAACTGTTCTGTGATTCTATGATTATAGCCTTCCTTCAAGCTCAGACAGGAGTGGTGTGTGATGAAAGGAGTGTTATGCCAGGGCAATGTATTTATGCTGCTCTCACAAAGGCTGCACCTATACTATCAGTTTGAATAATTCAATTTTTCATTCCAGGAGCCTTTTCTTCCCAGTTGTTCACACTTCATGCATGCAGAATTACTCCTGGAACCCCTTTTGGAGTGGACCAACTGTGTCTGCCTGCAGATAAGAGTCAGGAGGGGCTCTATGCAGATGGGTCCAAGGATAGCTCCAACAGGCAGGAAGGTTGACATACCTTTCAAAACACAGCACAGGCTTTCAGCTTCCTGCCATTGAATCAAAAACTTGACAGGTATCAAGGAAGCTATTTAGCTTTTCCATCTCATATAGAAATATTCATTTTTAAAGAATTATAAGAATACTTCAACAATGTCTCATACCCTAAAATTAAAATGACCTCTTAAGCCCTTGATGACAGCTGGTGTCACACAGGGAGAGAAATGCTATCTATGGTGTTGAAGAGGCTTGTGAAATACCTATTACACCCAAATTATATGTAGCCTGAAGATGCATTGAGAATAATATGGAAAATGCTGAAAGGGCTTGAATCATTCAGGACTCACTTAGCTAAGGGAAGCAGATCACAAAGACCACACAAGACAGAGGTTGTGGAGGCCTCCATCCCTGGAGACATCCAAGGCCAGGCTTGCTGAGGCTCTGGGCAGCCGGATCTCCTGCAGCCGGATCTGGTGCAGGATGTCATTGCCCATGGCAGGGGGTTGGAACTAGATGATCTTGAAGGTCCCTTCCAACCCAAACCATTCTATCATTCTATGTTTCTATACATATCTCTATATGTCTACATGCATATAGACAGAAAGGCTAATTTTGGTTTTGAAAATATAAAAATGTGGCCTAGTTGCAGGCATGAGACAACATTTTTTCTTGCAACACAACTGGTGTGTCAGTTTTATAGACATCTATAGAAGTCATAATAAATTAAATGTGAATTACTTTCTTAGGGAGATTTTAGATACTTTCCCTCTCACCTGTGGTTTTACTGTTAATAGTATTCATTTGCTTATCAGAGGCAAGAGTGGAAGTTACACCAGATTCATTAACTTAATTTATAATGACATGCTCATTTTATCTTGTGTAAGTTGGATCAGAATCAGCCCCTAGACATCTAAAGATAAAACAGTCTCTCTGGGAATGAGAACATTTGACTTGTCATTGGATGTAGAATGTCAGATTTTTGGCAAAGTAATCAAAATTCATTTTAAAATATGCACTTTTTTAAAGTACTTGAAACTATCATTAGAGCTTCAGAAGATCTTGGAAGACTATTAGGGTTGCTCTTTAAAACAGTGTGAAACAACAGGATATTGTAATTTCTGAATAAGACAAAACTCTTTTATCATTCAGGACTAACAATTAAGAGATATTGTATTAAGAAAAAAGGTAAATTATAAGTAAAACAATGAGGGGAACACTTCTCTTAAAATGTTCCTAGGACAGTAGGTGTCTGGCTCTGATTGCTGAAGAAATGTTATTTTCAGGGTTCACTTTTTGGTGTCCATACTTATGTTACTGCATATGTACTTATGCTTATCTAGTGCCCTGACTGAAATTAATTATTTATTGACCTTGTTTAAATTTCACTAGAGCTCACAAAGTAAATATCTCCCTGAGCTTACTGACTGCACATTCCTTTTCCTGTTATATATGTGTATAGGTCTTTTCTATGTCAAAAAAGATTTCTTTCATAAAATCTTATAGATGTACCTTGTGTATTTTTTTTTTCTGGGGACATTAAGGAATCTTTATTAAGCAACAGTCAAATAGGTGAAATGCTAACAGAGAGTGAAATTATGAAAAAGATAAACATGCTATGATGTGCTATTGGTAGTGTGCAGCAAAAAGTAGAACTAAGTAATTTCTCAGCTTTTGCTTAAAGACTTTTATTAAAGTAGTGGATGAAGAGAAACTTGATGACATAATCCATTTTCACTTTGAAAGAGACTCCATAAAGTCCTTCACAAGTGGCTGTTAGCAGTAGGGGTCAAGGTCAAGATTCATAAGTAAGCTCAGTGATGTCTGACTAATGATTTAGAAGGAAAATCTCCATATTTGAAGGTAATACAAAATTATTCAGGCTACTCAAGAAAAAAGTAAATGGATAGAACCTCAAAGAAACTAGACAGATTAAGAAAAAGGGATCATGGTTTCAGATAAGTTTGCTATTGAGAAATACTAGGAAAACTATTTAAAGAACATGTGAGGTGTTTAACTGGCTCAAACTTAATTGCTCAGATTCAGTTGAAAGACGAGACCAAAAAGGCTTAATAACCTCTGTGAAGAAATCAGAGAGAATAATGGAACAGGCAAGAGATGATAAAGCTCTATTAAAAAAAAAAAAGAATAAGGCTTCTCACTTGAAACATACAAATGAAAGGATTAAAATTCTGCAAAGGGAAGGAGAGAAGTGATAAAGACAGGCAGAGTACAGAAAGTTGATCGTACATTGTGGAAAAGGTACAATGATCTGTCCTATACTTCAGAAGTCGCAAGCCAGAATAAAGATTCCATCAACCCATAGGCTACCTAGGTGAGTTTCCTTTCAAGATCTCCAGGGGAAGATGAATTTGTATCTGAAAGAAAAGATGTGTAAATGCTTGCAGAAATTGTGACTAAAGCAGGATGAGTTTAGATTAGACATTAGGAAGAAGTTCTTCACCATATGGGTGGTGAGGCTCTGGAACAGGTTGCCCAGAGAGGTGGTGGAGGCCTCATTCCTGAAGACATTCAAGACTTGAGGAGCAACATGATCTAGTGCAGGATGTCCCTGCTCACTGCAGAGGGGATGGACTAGATGGTCTTTGATGGTCCCTTCCAACTCTCTTATTCTCTAATTTACTGGGTCCATCTGCTGTATGCACAGCACAATACAAAGTTCTTTTTAGATTCATTACCCAATTATTTTTCTTTATGCTGTAGATATTAATGGTTTTGTGAAGGATTTCATTAAAATAAGGAAAGTTTAGAAAAAAGATTTCTTGCTATAATTAAAATTTATATTCAAAAAATGTTAATCTTATGCTGTTAATATTCTAATAGCTGAGGCTGAGGTATTTTTGTCTGTGAAAATGTATTCAAAACCATGCAGCAGTGTGCTGCTAGGCTTAAGGTAAAAGAGTTTCTGAACACTCTGTAATTAGAATGTAATCCAGGAAAATTATTCATTCTTAAGCATAGGTTCCTTAATACAGTTGTGTAACCTTCTGGATGTGATGAGTGTACTTGAAAGGACAGAAATCATTATTTCCCTGAGATATTATTGTTTCTCTCACTGAGACTGGGAAAACTTCGAGTAATTGAGTAATTGAGGATTAATGGAAAGTCATAAACTTCTCTTTTATGCACACCTTAATATGCAGAATATGCTTATAAAATACCTAGAATAACTTTGTGGAAAGGACACATTTTAAGACATTAGATCTGTATATTATGAAATGATCACTTCTTATATGAACTGGAAGCACAGAATTTAGAAGTATCCTAACATATATCCTGCTTAAGAAAAATGTTTCTACTGAAGAAAGTGTATGCAAAGATGTTTGAAGTATAGCTGACTCTGAAGTTCAATTAGAAGTCATTTAATTGGAAGCATGTCAGTAAATTCTTCTCTGGTTGAGGATACATGTACACTGCTGCTTTGCACTCAAATATAGCATTAAGTTCTTCCCCAAATAGGGTTTTGTGAGCCGTTGTGGGTCTAAATCAGGGACTTCTGTCTGCTCGCACACCATTGTGTATGGCATTATATATGTAAATTCATTGAATTTATTTTACTTCTGTTTTTTAAGGACTGGAAATATGCCTGAAAATGACCTAAATTTCCAAAAGGTGCTAGGCTCTCAGATGTGAGTTTTAATAGGGCAGCCACTAAAGTCAGTTCCAAGCCATGCTGAGCCATCAGAGGCTGTATCGTGGTTTAAGGAGTGTTTCTCTTTTCCTTGACAAAACTTGTTCCATTTCCCTTTCCAGTCCTGATGTTTGACAAATGCTTCATGTTCAATTCGGTAATCATAGAAAAACAAGTTACTACCACATGGATTCTGAAACCACTTGTGAGCTCTCATATAATGTTGCTTACAAGTGAGTCCACCCGAATATACTCCCAAATCAGTAGCTGTCCTGACAGAGCCATGAAAAAAATTTATAGGGATGGTGGAACAAGTAGTTCTCAATTAAATCAAAGAGAAGATATTTTTCTTAGACCAGCTTTGAAGTGACTAAATAAACAAAAAGATGTGGTTAAGAAACTGGCATGCTCAGAATGTGACTTTTTGTGGTGCTGATATTATGTCCACTGCCTTTGATTTTCAACATTGGATGACTTACATCTTTACTACTGAATCAATGTGAAGTGGCATTTACAAGGATTCTGGATCCATTTCTACTTTGTCATTTCAACCTTGGTTTTAATTTAACTGTGCATTGTTTTGAAACTAGCAATCAAGTCTCCAAGTGTGAGGACATAGTAAAAAGCAATTGTTAACATTTAATAGAGAGTATTTAATGCCTCTGAAGTGCCACTACAAAGTCTGCTTAAAAATTATCTACCCAGAATAGTATTTGCACTATAAAACTAACAACTAAACCTAAAATTTAAGATGTAATTGGAGAGAGTTGAAGAGAGAATTTGTTTAGAGGCTCTGAGGGGTTAGGTAGATGACAGGCAGACAGAGGGATAGGAAGAGATACGTGTATGCACACACTTACATAAGCAAGCCCATGAATTCTGGTTTGTGCCCATTTGTGCATTCTACCATGGTATTTTGTGCATAGATCTCACATACAGTCCATGCATCAAGATCTTTTGAAGAATTTTACTGCATGGAGACTATGGAAGCATTAGCATTTCCTGTTGGAAAAACAAGTTTTTAAGCTGCTATTGTCTTGAGAATTTGTATTTTCTGATTCTCCAGGGATTTACATGCAAGGGGATCTGTAAGCCTGCTGCACAGGTCTGTCACTGATGGTAACAGAGAAGCAGAGTCTAAGAAAGCAGGTCAGCAGTGCTTAAAGCTGAAAATAAGTATAATCTTTAATATATTATTTCCTCCTTTTTTTTTACTATTAATATATTTAGGGTCTTGATTCATTATATTTGAAAATATTCAGTCAGTTATGTTCCATGTGTGAAATGCTTACTACTCTGTAAACCAGAAAAAATAAAACCAAACCAAAATCACATCCATTTTTTTCTTAAAAAGGATGCCCCATCTACTAGGATTCCCATTTAAGCAAAAATGGGCAACAGTTTATAATCTCATACCTTTTTCCAAATTTTTCAGGATGTCAAACAGGAGAAACATCTTTCAGAAACTTAACTAGCATCTTTGAACAATAAAGACCTAGGACAGGACTGACATACTATGTATAAAAAAATAATCAGGGCTGATTCAAACCATTTTCTGTACTTCAAAGCTTTACTAGTGCACATGTAGACCATGTGTCATTTTCAAATAGCCGAGTTGGTTCCACTCTTCTTTCCACTTGTGAGCTCTCATATAAAGGATAAATTAGTTTGGAGAGTCTGATTAATGTTAAGAGGTGATTTATTAGCTTTGTTTTCCTAAATTTGTCTGCCTTTTTGTTTCACTCTTTATCTTCATGCATCCGATATTTGTTTCTCAGGAAAGTTCTAATTTCTTCATGCTTTTCTTTTTCATTGAGCCCTGTCACTGACTACATCTATCTGTATTGATTAATAAGGCATGACCACAGAGTAGGCTTGAGAGCAGGAGTGCTGCTTACCCTTAC
Organism: Turnix velox; assembly: GCA_013400935.1. NCBI lineage: Eukaryota > Metazoa > Chordata > Aves > Charadriiformes > Turnicidae > Turnix > Turnix velox. The sequence continues at coordinate 82,240 of VZTY01015400.1, forward strand.
CAAACACTCCTGGCATGTTTTTGGTCCATACCCCTTGTCCTTTATTTGAAAAGCAGTCCCTAAAGGTTGTTTCTGGAGGACATCTGAGGGACCACTCCCAAGATGGAGTGTTTAAAAGAGCTCAACCAGCCTCAACTCTATGTAGCCTACACGGTTCCAGAGCTCGATAGCTATGCTAGTAATGACTTCATACTGCCTTACGGCACTTGTGAAACAAAAGTTTCTCAATTTCATGTTATCAAAATGCCTATGTAGTGGGCAGCACCACATTGTAATGTGAGACAGTTTGAAATGAACACACCCCTTACAAATAGCAGTAATGCGCAAGGGACCAGCAAGGTAACAAGGACATCCAAAGGACTTGACCAACTCCTTCAATGGGATTAATCTTAATCTACTGTAAAAATCTAATTTGGATTACCTGAAATCTGTTATAGATGAGGCTATTCATTGAGTTTAGCTGAGATCAGTCCTATGCCAGGCAGTCCAGTTCTGCTTCCATACACTGTTCTGTGTGTTATTAAGAGTTTGGTGGGAGGTGGAATTTCTAGGTGCTTTTACACATGGCTAGCTCCATCTCCCCTGCTCGGAAAATTGTGCTGGTGGGAAGTCTTCCTTCAACCTGCAAGTCCACTGGTTAACTGGTGTATTTCTGTATTTGTGCAGCAGAAGAAAGTTTGCCCTTGCTTGAGAGGTGGAAATTCAGAAAAATAAATTTCAAATTGCACTGCCACAGGTGTCGAATCTTATCTTATTGAAACAATTGTACAGTGTGATCTCAAATTCAATAAGCAGCTTAGTTATTAAGGTTAAACAGTGCTCCTGAGAGATATGCTAATGTCCACTTTATTTTTAACACACGGTTTTGCAGTCTGAAGGGACAGTGGTTTGGAATGGCTCACACAGGTATGATTAACAATTGGAATTTAGCACTGGAAAGGAATAGCATCTTTTGATAGATTACTTGGAAAAAAATGGTTTCTGTAGCAAATACCATTTAAGCAAATTAATAACAATCAACTGCATTTTACTGAATAATTAAAATATCTTGGGGGTTTGTTTCTTAGTCTAAATAAATACAGAAAATATTACAGCTTCATTTGAAGTGATTCTTTGTGAGGATTACATTTCCGACCAAAGGAAAAAGCAATTTTTCCTCTAGTATTGAAAATGTAATGCAGTTAAATTCTGGCATAAGTTCAAAGTATGAATTGAATTAACAGTTAATGCAGTTTAAATAATGCATTGATTTAAAATTGAAAAGATTTAAATACTGAATCTGTTGTAAAACGTAAAAGGTTTCCTAATAATTCTGCTGTATCAGTGGTGGTATATAAACCTAAAGGAAAGCTATTGCAGCACCTTATGATACAAACATAGCAACACCTTTAAATACTGATAACTTCAAAACTTAAACAACATTCTTAATCTTTCTTTAAAGTATTCTTGGCTAAAAGGAATAATACATTGAATTTTTAATATCTAGCATAGCAAGTGAGTCTTCTGGCCTGCAGAAATGACAGCAAAAGTTGCCAAAGAGCAACCAAATCTTCAGTTGTGTGAAGACTATATATAGGTTGAAAAGCAAGTTGCAAAAACGGCTGCAAAGCGTTCAGCAGTCTCCATGTCTTACTGTTTTTCTAGAAAATTTGGTGTTTGTGTATTCAAAAACAGCTGATTTTGTAATTGTAATTACCTGCAGAGTAACTCCAGGCTCTGATCATCGAAGTGAACTGTCTTCCTGCCATAAACCTATTGCCAGAAGGCAGCAGGGCACAAGTTTCATCAGGGACATATGTTAAAGAGAAGTGTTGCTTAGCTTGAAGGTGGACATCATGGAACTGAAAATTCTGTAGACACTGTCTTTAAATCTCAGTGGCTGGACCTGGTAAACACAGTGAATTTAGTTCTCACTTGATGTCAAAGTGACAATATTGGAGTCAATAATGACTGAAGCATAAACATTAGATTACATTATCATACTTCAATTCATGATCATCCTTAGGTTTTCATTCTTGCTAAGTGTATTTTGCCTAAACACTCAGGCTCTTAAACAGAGATATTAATTAATTTGTTCTAATGATTATAACAGATCAAGGATACAAGGGAATGAACAGCAACATCAACTGTTTCCAACTCTGTAAGCAGCTCTAACATCAGTCTTAGGGGAGCAGGCATCTACCACAAAATATAATGCTTTTGGTACTGTCACACCAATATAGCCATGAATACAAGAAAACAAGGCTGCAATTCTACACAAAAAGAGAAAAGTAACCATACAAAAAAACTGTTCAGATAATCTCAATACCCTAATATTCTGCCTTTTTACTTCTGTATTCTTTTATCATGTGCATTGGAATTGTAGGCTGGATATTCTATAGAATACAATGTATTTAGGATAATTCTCACTGTTGGTTCTGTGAAGGTGTGATAGTGCAGTTGTGGGAATACAGAAATATTTGCTAGTAGTACAGTATAGAACGTATTTATTTCCACAGCACTTGAATAGTTTATTAATGTAACTAAGTAAATTAAAAGATATATTGCCACAGCTTCTCTATAAATGATGTTAAACACATGTAATAAATACAAAGTAAGCAAAGTGAGAATAATCCCACTACAGATTTATACTTCATTTATCAGAATTTTCTTCCTAAGTCCATCCAGGTAATTTCTTTCTCCTCCCACTGGAATGAGAACCATAGATAGATTTTTTTTTCTCTTAATCTGCAAACGTCATCTCAGAGCAGAGCTTTTATTCTTTCTCATTGCAACAATCAGAAAGGACAAAACTTGGGTGTAAGGATGCGTAGCATATTTATGTGTATATGTATAAAAATTGGGATCATCTGCATGAATACAGCTTCTTTTAACATTAGAGTCACTGTGAATAGACAGAAAACAGAAAAAATCATGAGATGGACTGGGCATGTAATTTATGTATAAAGGAAAAAGAAACTATGAATCCTCTTAAATTTAAAGAAGGTCTTTTGTAAAATGTCACCATCATATTAAAAAAGTAAAGAATGCATACTTGCTACATACAGATGGAAAATCTTGGAATGCTTTCATAATGATGTCAACTGCTTTAATTCTCACAGGAAAATTAGTAAAATGTATTCTGTACCTATATATATGTATGTGTTTCTGATAGAAGATATAGGGATCCTCAATAACAAATGTTTCCATTAAGCAGGATGTTGAAAATGTTGGGGGAGGGAGGAATGAAAATAACTTTTTTACTAAAATCTGATTTTCCGCTCCTTGCCCTGTAGACTCTCATTTCAGGAATTCAAAATGTTCATAATCTGATATGTTATATGATGAGTGGTTTTATATGATGAGTTGTTTTTAATTTAAAAATAGCGCATGCATGTAACCCTGATGTATCAAAGTAAAAGAGTATGAAAACTGCATACATGTTGGTTCTTACCACAACTTGTGTTTGCATACTCTGAATTTGTCTAATTATCAATGATAGCTACCCATTATTTTCTTGAGGTGGTTATGTGGTAATCCCAAGGTCCTCTGGCACTTCACTTCAGATCCTGACTAATCCTTGAGAATGCCTTTTTAGCTATCCAGGTTATTCTTAAGCTTCTCTCTGACAGTTCTAGAGGTATCCAAATTTGGCTGCAGACTTTGTCTAAGAGGTCATTTGGTACTTTGAAGTCAGGAACTGAGGCTTTACACTTTCTTGCATAGATAAAATGAGGAAGGTATAAGAGATCTGTTTTATCGTTCTTGAGTAGATGACTGTGGTGTGTGGTGGGGTCATGACCTGCCACTTTTTTGTTCTTAATGTATTTGCTCTAGTGTTGTTGGCTTCCTATCTAGATAATTTCAGAACAATATGATGATGTCAGATAATCATCTTCCAAGAACAATGAAGAGGATATTCTTTGTTCATTTTTGACATCTTACCACTGAGCTGTTTGTTTTCCTAAACTGTGGATCAAGNATCTGTTTTATCGTTCTTGAGCAGATGACTGTGGGGTGGGGCGGGGACATGACCTGCCACTTTTTTGTTCTTAATGTATTTGCTCTAGTGATGGTGGCTTCCTATCTAGATAATTTCAGAACAATATGATGATGTCAGATAATCATCTTCCAAGAACAATGAAGAGGATATTCTTTGTTCATTTTTGACATCTTACCACTGAGCTGTTTTCCTAAACTGTGGATCAAGTTGACCAGTTGTGGACATGAATGCAGTGATTCTACAGATAATTTTTTCCCCAGCATTTTTCCTTGGCAGAATTCTCTCAATGTGCATTCTTTCCCCGATGGCGTGATCTTTTCCTGGGAGCTATCATTTATCTAATTCAGTCCTATAAGAAATGGTCTGTGAGGCTGTGGAGAAAGACTCCTAGTTTAAAGTACAGCTGAAGGTATGTGACTCCTTTATTTAATAAATGACTTCTTCACAATGCTTAGCTGTGTGCTGGAACAAATTTTATTGGTGCAACTTTTAAGAATGTTTGAGAACAGCTACAAAATATTTGCAGGAGTATACACAATTCAGAACAGTACCTTAAGGCTGTATGCCTTGGGATGGTGAAAAGGACACCTGAGTGGAAAGAGCACGCAGGGTAGCAGCCATATTTTCTTCAGCTTTATTCAATCAAAGTAGAACACTCACAAAGGCAAAGCTTAGAAGCAGTACTCATAGGAGAGATTAATGAAACAAATCAGTCAATAGCACTAATTGGAATTTAAGAGAATGAACAGATGGTCTTTATGTGACTGGAAGTATCAGGATAAAAATCAGCACACGTGTTTGCTAAGACAGTTCTGCTCCAAGAAAACACACCTGTTTACTTTTCTGATAAAAAAAATTAATACAAATTTTATTTACAGTTGTCTTTGCAGTCAAATTACTCTGTGTTGTTTTAGTCCCTTTTGTAATCAGACAGATAATCAGCTTTAAACTACTTTATATTATTCATCTAAGTGTTTTTCCCCATGGGTCCAATATCATTAATCATAACTTCAAAATAGCAAGGTGATCTTTCCAGTTTCCTTAATCCTATTTAGTCCACACTGCAAAAACAATCCAACTAGAAATAGAAGATATCATATATCCTTACAACTGGAAAGCAGTTTCTTCTAAGCAGCAGCAAAAGAAATTCTATTTTTTTGCTGTAATGTTTTCACAGTAGATCCCCATATTGCTTCTCTACCTGTGTTGGAATCAAAGTGTAACTTCAACAAATCTTTCCTATATTACCTAAAACTTCAATGGGCAATTTTTTCTTTAAGTTAGCCAATACACAAGTGGTGCTATGACAAAAGTGTTCATCTTGTGTCACTCTTTGACTGCACCTTCCTAATAAGTGTCTGTCTTGAAAGGATATACTATGTCAAAACCTCAAACCAATTTTTGGACTTTAGTGGAAAACAGGACCCCATTACCAGGATTCCTGATCTCATTTTGTTTCAGTGATGTGGCTGCAACATGGCTTTATTTAGAATCTGAGAAAACAGATTGTCTTCTGCGTTCAGATGGCCTTGTGTCCTCATTGAATAAATATACTGAAGTGAAAACAAGCTTGACTGTAAAACATATATCTAAGTGTTTAACTGCTAAGTTTGGAATGCAATTTTAAAGGGGAAAATAACATTAATCTCTATGTGTTTCTACTGTATTCAAACGAAATCTTCCTTAGCTGTTTCACGTCACTGAAAACTTTGAGAGAACTGGCACCTACAGGGCTTTCTGAAACAAAATTCTCTTCCTGAAATTGAAGAAATAAATCTTCAATTCAGGATATAAATCTCCTCTACTATCTTACTCATGTCTTTTAAGAAATTTCTTCTAGTTCATCTTTATTCCACAATTCAATCAGAATTTAACATTATTAGACTAGACCTCTTAAATAAATATAATTCAAAGTTTTCCCAACTCTGGATTCATTTCACACTGGTCCTTAAAAGGGAAAATGCAAATACATCATTCCCCTCTGACTAGACAACTTCCTTGAAGGTACTTTTAATCATATCTCATAATTACACTTTACATGCTAGGCTGGTTCGTACTACTCAATATATTTTCAAATGTAATAAACAGCAAAAAGTAATAAATTTTAAGTCATACTATAAAAAATAAATAGACTGTATATTTTCATGAGTTGCCTGTTTGCTAATAAAATTAATTTCTGGTCACTAATGACTACAGTTAGATGAGAACAATAACTGCTAGCATGGAATTAACCAACTAGACCTGAAAGCTTTCTTTCCCTGCCTCCTTTTTACTGAAGTTCCTGATGTCATGATAAACACATGTTGTTTTTTAGCCCATCTCATAAATTCAGGGCACTTTATCTGCTTGCAAAATGAATATGCATGATAGCATAGAATCATAGAATCATAGAATAGTTTGGGTTGGAA
>VZTY01015400.1:88776-105517 GCA_013400935.1 Turnix velox
CCCTCTGAGCCTTCTCTTCTCCAGACTGAACAACCCCAATTCCCTCAGCCTGTCTTCATAGCATGCTTGCTTAAGATAACTAGCTCTACAGTTCTACTTTTCACCTTGTTAGTGATGAAGAGTCATTAATCATATGGAAGTTTTCTTTTATATGTCATAATTTTAAAAACTAAATAACTAAGCACAGTGCTTTTTAAAGTAAAGAAGTAAATAGTAAAGGCTTCTGCTTTTATATTGGAAACATTCTGTGCTAGTGAAAAATAACTGGTACAACTCTTATTTTCATACAAATTCCCTGATTAAGGATCAATCAGAGACCTAATTCTGACTGAAATAGAGGATTATGATCTTTGGTTCAAAACTCTGTAAGTAGTTCAAGGGATAGGCTTGTTTTTACATTTTACATGTAAAATTATAGCCTTTGTAGACAGTAACTGGCAATGATGAAAGGAAATGTCACTGAAGAAAAACAATACCTGGTGAACCTTAAGTAGCCTGTGAAATAGAAGTAATCATAGAATCATTTGAGTTGGAAAGCACAAATCATATTATTTCAACTGTAAACCTAACACTGCTGAGTCCACCATACTGTTATGCAAATGTTGCTTCTAGGTTTGACTGGTCCTGTAAGATCTTAAGGAATCTGTATCTCTGAAGTATTTTTTCTATGTGTATTTCAGCTTTTTACTAAAATTGAATAATTCAATTGATAAAATTCAATAAATAATGATAATAATGCCTCTTAACAGACTAGCTTTTATGACAAAGAGCATGCCAATGCAACTGTTTTAATTTTATCATATCTATGATTATGTGTGAATCATACAAAAATCAAAGGTAATAATTATGTGCAAAAGTAATATCGAAATGGCATTTAATATTTTTTAATGGCAATTAAATGATGAGAAATGAAAGAACAAAACAACTGTCTACAGTATGTCCCATAGAGTAGGGATTTCAGAATCTACAGTCCCCACAATCAGGAAGAATTCTTGGTGTATATCTGAGCTCTTACATGAATGTTAGCAAATAAAAGAAACTTGAATCCTAATACAGATATTTTTTCTAAGATGGTGTATCTTTTAAACATACATGAAAACACAAGACTTTTCAGCTGCTAGAAATTCTTCAGTAAGAAAACAGTTAAAGTTAATTTATAATTGGATCAGTTGCAGTTAACATAGTGAAACTTCATGGTTCCTTGAATAGTTGGTCCCATTTCAGGTAAACAGTTCAGAAATCAGGTCAGAAGCAAATCAGAAATCCACATTATGCCCTCAAGTCAAGAAAAATGTTCACTATATCATCTACAAAACCTCATTAAGCTACTTACAAACCATGGGTAGCAAGTTACAGCAAAAAATGGTAGAATAGAACAAAAGTAATTAGAAGATAATTTAGCCCCACATATGCCCCACAGAGCTTCACAGCTGGAGATCAGCCCACACTGTGAGTGAATCCTATTTATGCTTCCTTGTCTTGCTTTGGAAATTAGAGGGTGACAAAAATGTACCTTGTTAATAGACATCAAACTACATTCCACCCCACCGAAAATTTTCCTTAACATGTGCTAAATCTTATTATCCATATGGTTGTCATTTAGAGCACAGATAGGCCATTTATCTTTTATTGTTCTTTAATTTTATCTATAAATAACAGAATTTTGCAAAACTAAGTTCTTGTCATCTATCACTATATGTAACAAGCATAAAATTAACTAAAGAAAATGATAGCTTTGCACAGATGGCCCAGTGCTGCCTGATAATGGCTCACATAATGTCTTTCATTGCCACCTGTATGCGTATTGCTTCTTAAGTAAAATACATATAACCCTTTTCATTGAAATGTTCTTGCCTGACTGGCATGAAGCCTGATTCTAATACCCAGATCAGCTTCTTTATATTCTCTACCATAGCCCCGGTTCGACAAGGCGCTTAAATCAGGGATAAAATTAAGAATATGAGCATCATTTGACTTTGTGGGATTACATACAGGCTGGAGGGAAAATATATTCCAAATCAGAAGCTTTCCTTTGAAACCATTTGGATTTTAATGTTAAAAATGCCTTAAGTGTTTTGCTGAATCAGAGCTGCTTTGGAGAAGTTAAGAGGGTGAAGAAGTTATTACCTCCACCTTCTAAGTTTGATATCAATCCCTTCTCTTCTAGACAGCAATCATGATGGCTTGAAGAAATTCTTGTCAGATAGATAATCCATTCCATCAATTAAGTAGGTATTGCCTCATAGTCATAGTCATCTAGGTTGGAAGGGACCTTTCAGATCATCTAGTCCAACCATCAGCCCAACTCTGACAAGCCTCATACATCACTCTTTCTTTCACTTATGGTTCATTTTGGAAAAGAAGTTTGTATTTTCAGTCTCTTTAAATGCTTTTATATGTGTTCAAAAGATGTTCTTTAGCAATTTCCCATGGGAGTAATTTGTACTTTATGTACTATTTCCATGGTAACTCCAGAGAACAGGAACAGGGTTCCTGTATGCTGTGTTACATCCATCTTAATTTAGTTTACGATATGTTGTGTTTTTTTCCCAGGGTCAGTTTTAATGTAACAAAATATTAAATGTCCTATAAAATGAAGACTGAAAAGGCAAGTGGCCTTTCATGTAATACTGTACTAAAGTCCTTTTTTCACAGTACATTAATTTTCATCTTTGAATGAAATTCCAGGGATCTTTTTATTATTTTTATTTTTAGCAAATTAGCAACTGGAATCTGTTGTAAGTGTTTGATGACAACAATGTGGAATTTATCCTGAATTACTTAGAAACTTTTGTCCTGACCTCCTCACTGTCCTCTTAGTGAAGGTACTACCCGTGGAGGGAGGCAACTTTTTTCAGGTGAATGCAAGCAGATCATTGGTTTTGATACATCTTCAGAAGCCATCCGCACATGCTTCTGTCTTTGCTTGCTTTGACATTACACTGTTGAAGTACTTTTCTCTATTCCTACCTAGCTTCTCAGTCCACATATTCTATCAGTATAATTAACATTTTTTGTGCTCTGCATCCTCTTTAAACCAATCAAACAAACTTTTGATTGACCATAAAGTTTTTCTAATTTTTGGTTGCCAATTCTGTGAGTATTTACTTATGAATATAGGTACATATATAAGTAGGATTTCCTATTTAGCTAGTATTATTACCTATACTGATGCACAGGTAATCTAATTCTCTCCAAACTCAGATTCTTCTATTGGTTGTCTTCCTATTTATATCCTTTGGCCAAATAGGTATTAATTTCTAAGTAGATTACATAAGAAGTGCTGAGATAATGAAGGGTCTTCAATAAATGAAGCTACAGGAAATGAAAACAGCAAATACTACTGGATAGTGGCACACTAGCATGATATGTTTTTCAAAAGATTAGATTGCCTGTGTGGCCTCTTATACATTAAAAAATACTATGTACTATGTACAACTTCATCATGAAGCTGTCAGGTTGCAAAAGTACACTTTCCAGATCCTAAAATATGCTGGGTGGAAGGTATTTTACAAAATATCAATAGAAAATATACTTCAGGGAACAGCTGTGCTGTGTAGAGACTGAATTACATTATAGTAATCTCCATTAAGATGTCAGCAGTCACAACTGATCTTGTGAAGTCATTTCCTGTTTGCAGCAGGGGGAACAGTGATCAGCAGGATGATGGAAACAATTGAATTTAATTACACATCATGTAAACTTATCAGCAGTTTAATGACAATCACTGTATGTCAATTACATCTTCAGAATATTTGCATGTTTACTTCATTTTTTTCTATGGAAAACCACGGTGTTTTTAATATAAAGTAACTGTGCATGCTGAGTGATTTAGACTAGAAATTTTTCAGAAGGCTAGAAAGGTGAAAATTTGAGCATAATGCTTCAAAACTGAATGTTTCTACTCATAGTTCTCTAATTTATGCAGGGAGACTGACCTGAATTTCCTGTCGTGTTTTCTCATCTTTGAAATGCTCCTAGTATTTTCGCATTCACTCCTATTTTAGAGTGCATTGATTTGGACACATGGCTTCATGTTTATGAAAGAAATTGGGTGCATTAAGTTTTGGCTGAAACAGAGAAATATGGAGGGAGAATTTTCTGTAGCAATAGCTTCATCCATAAAAATCTTTTGAGTTCTCCTTAGCTCCATTTTCCTATTTCTCACAGTCTTGTCTCACTAGTTGTAGTTGCTCCCACTTTTTCCTCAGCCTGGTGCCAAGAAGGGAACAATGAAAAGGCTTGAACATATTTTTGCTCATTACATGCCCTTTCTCATGCCGTATTTGGGATTTTAAAAGGGATAGAAAACCACAGCTGATATGGCTCACTTTCCCATAGAGAAATGATCCTTCCTGAATAAATTTGAGAGAGGTCATTGAAAGTGAGGTCATTATATCTTTATTTTATAACTGTGTTTTCAAAAGAGAGAAAATCAAGAGAGTTGGTTATCACAGGAAGCAATAAGTTCCTATATTATGTGTATATAGCAAACCTTATGGGACCCAGAAGGTTTGGGCAGTGTGGTAAAATTAAAAAAAGATAACAGATACCATAGCAGAATCTCAAGGGGGCTTATATTTTTCTGAATACTTGTGAATATTAATTAAAAGAAAACCTGAAATAAGACTCAAGTTAACAATAGTAATATTTAGTCCTTGTAAATTTGATTTAGCAATTTCTGTGAAATTCATATTTTTTGTTCAAGTGTAGGCCAACCAAGAATCTAACTTAATTATTCTTAATTCAGCAAAACATAATTTTTGCTTGAGTTTTTTAATTAAATAATTTTTATAAAATTTTTAAATTATAAAAAAAGATGGCATTAAAGCATAATGGAGAATTTCATTTTGTTTTAAGTAAGTGCAAGCTGAGTTCAGACATCTCCCAAAGATTACCTCCTTGGAATCATTTGATTTGACATAATCTTTACCTTTCAAAATGATTGCTTCATTCTTTTCTCTCAAAAAACGGTTGTATCAGAGGGTGTCTCTTTTATCATAGAAACACTGAACCATTTAGGTTATAAAAAGATCCCAATGGTCATTGAGTCAAACAATCTAGCATTTCGAATGTGTGACAAAAAGTAGGAGACCTGGGTTTTCTCCTGTGCTTATTCTGTAGTCATTTAGCTTCCTATTTCATAGGTCTGGGGTAAATTCTTCTTGAAGCTGGGTCAGAAATGTATAGGTACATAGGGCCAAGAAGTAAAGTCTCAGGAAATCCCAAGGGAACTTTGCATAGTATCATGCTACTATAGACATTTTTATGAGAATTTTGGAGTCAAAACCTAAGCATCTGCTGAATGTATAGGTAACATGATTTTTCAAAATCCTGCAGTCTTCACTGAATGTGGGCACATGTGGGTTAGAAGTGACAGAAACTATTCACTAGCACAGAGGTTATGTTGATGACACTCACTATTCTCGCAAATGTGGAAGTGGGTTCAGTGTCTCAAGTTTTAGTTTCTAATTTTCAAAATTATTTCTGCTCTTGAACATTATGTGTTCTATATTAGCTTTTGGGAGCCATTCTTAACCTGCAGTGCAATGACAGTCTTTTAACTCCCAAAGATATATTTACTATCACTTGGACTAGTCTATTAATCCCCCATTCTGAGTGTGACCTTATTGTATATTGAGATGCTGCTGCTTCTGTTGCCAGTAACAGTGCTTTCCTCCTGAAGGTGACAAAATGCCTTGAAGATGCTAATGAAGTAGGAGTCCCAACACCCCTGCAAGATAATTAGGTAACTTTGTTCGCCTTCACAGATGCAAGATATTCAGGTGCAAAGAGGACTGATGATTTTCTCCAGCAGGCTTGATATATTGATAAATAATAATTTAGAGTTGAACTAAGAGTTCAATATAGCAGTATTTACTTCAATCAAAAAAAGATACTACAGAGGTTTATTTTCAGTTTGAGAATATTTACTTTCGGCATTTGTAGTCATCCCCTGCAGATTCATAAGTATTTCAAGGTGGAGTTTTGAATTGTCAAAAAGCCCTTCTTGAGTCTAATGCAGAATTAAATTAATTTAGGTAGCATCTCAAGCTATGGAGATTTTCAAAACCAGACTGAATGAAGCTCAGAGCCCAGAACCTCATCTGACTCATGGATTACCCTGCTTAGAGCAGGAGGTTTGACTAAAAGACTTATGGAATTTTCATTTATACCAAAGGTTTTATGTGTTTACTCCATTGTTACCATGTATACATGTGTGTAGGAACTGAATATTCAAAATAATATTGATGGAGAACACATTCTATTTAGTGTAATGTAATACCATAATACTAAAATTTCTTAGTAGTAAAAGAATTATCTCATCTTGTAGAACCATTCTTGTGTTAGATAAGCAAATTACTTAATTCTAACTAAAATGCTTCCTAATAGAAACAGATAATAGCCATCAAAACTGTAATCACAGGGTGAAAATTGTAATTGGACCAGAAATTATTCTGGGTACCTGTAGCATAGATTTTCAAATTGATAGAAAATATATTAAAAATCTGATGTGAAATTATGATTCATTTATTGCTTACATAATAATTGCTAAATATGTTTTATCTGCGAAGCTACAAGAAGTTATGCATAACAGTTATACAATGCATATAAATGAGTTTACATTGAATATAAATTTATCATTAGCTTGCACCATCCAAGCCCTAGAAGCCTAGGGACCACAGCCTCAATACTGTATCCTTTTTGCAGATTAATGCATTAATTGACACACAGTGTACTCAAGCTTGTTTATTTAATGAAGTTCATGATGATCTCTATGGATGAATGCACACATTAAAACATCACAAAACATGCCTAACACTTTTTCTTCTTTCAGTTCATGGAACTTTTTTGTGTTAACTCTTGGTTATTTTCTAGACTTTTCAAGCTTAATCAGAGGTAGTGTCTAATGAGGGAAATCAAGGGAACCCCTGAAATGTGCATTGTGCTCTCTTGTCTCTCAGCTTGATTTGTGCTGTGTCAATAGGGGACTGAGGAGAAGCTGTCATGACACTTTGTTGGAGCTTTGGCAGATGAGAATGCTGCCCTTCCTATTTGAAAGATTATTTCACCTCCTGCCTGTGAAGGAAAGCTATCTTAAAATCTGACTGTCTGAGAGTGAATAGCTAGATCCAGGCTCTTTTTCAAACTCTTTTCACAGGCAGAAAGACAAAGAAAAAGACCTAATGCCCCTGTTTGAATGTGCAGTTCACAGTGCAGAAACTGCAGCCTGTCAATCTAGTGAGAAAATTCTGCCAGTGAAGGTTGCTACAGAAATCAGTACAAAGAGGCTGCCAGAGGAAAGACTAACTCCAGGAAATAAGGATAAAGGAAAAATTACAGAAACAAAAATGTTGCACTAGGACCAGCATTTGTTGCCAGCTGCTGTGGTACATTACTTGTAAAATTTGATCCAGAGGTCGAACCCATTTAGTGATGACTACCCGTAGGTAGTGTCAGACTGTTCTTCAGTGTATGTCTGTAAGCACAGCATCTAAAAAGGCTTTTTAAGGGAAAAAATATCTTTGTTGTGCTACATCTGAACTTTTTCATGCCTTCTCAATCCTCTAAGTAAAACCAAAGAGCATGATCTGATTTTATTTCCACTAAAGACAATGTATTCTGGAAGAAGTAAAGGAGAATAACAGTATGCAAAACCACTGCCTCCTTTGATTTTGCTTGCATGAAATATTTATAACTTGCATTCGCTTTTTCTTTTCCACTCATGTTGAAAGCATACAACCTAATAGTCATTTGGAAAGTATACATCTTAATATTTGTCATCTTGTGGGTAGACCACAGTAGCAATCTGAAATTTTACCTTCTGTCAGTTGTCTGGTTACTTAATTGGAGCTGCTGTGGGACAACTCTGCCTATGGAAAAATGTTTGAAGTACTCTGGGTTTTGCATGTATTGTACATATTTGATTATTATTAGATAGACAAGATTGTAAATGCAGTGTATAAGCAGAGTCCCCATCATGGCAATACAGCTGTGGCCAATGGAAACTTCTTTTTTATTATGAGAAACATATGGGCTCTGTGGCTTCCCTGATCATCACTTGCGCGATCCTGCAAGGGATGCAGCACTCAAGGAGTATGGTGGCTGCCCAGTTCAGGTATTCTGTCCTGTTCATTAGGTATTCCCTGTGTACATCTGGACAATATGGATATTAGTCCTGCAAAGAACACGTACGTGTTTAACACCTAGCAGACTTTCAGTCAGGGTCAGTTCCAATTAACTTCAAATCATGGCAGTAGCTAGTAAGAGACCTGTGCTGGGGCACAGACTTCCAGCATTGATAACATCAGTGAACCAGAATCAGAATCATCAAGGAAGGCTAATCTTAAAGGATCCTGAATTCAGAGAAGATCGAAATGCCAGGAGATTAATACAATTACTGATAAAATTAATCTGCAGCTCAGATTCTCTTTCACTTTTCACCTGACACAGCTGCACCAGACAAAAAAAACCCCTCTCTCTCCTGTCACCATTACTCTTCTTCAGCTTCCAGAACAGCTCTTGCTACTGGGTCCTTCTGCCTTCCTCCTGAGCATGGGGAGCATGCATAGTGTCCCTTTTTCCTAATTGCTTCAGAAATATCACCCATGAAATAAATCATATAGTGGGTTTTTCTCCCTGTGAGTCATAATGGAGAGACCTCTGGGTATGGAATATGCAGCCTGAGTCACCTTCTGAGTCCTGGTTTGATAGGTTATCAGAGAGCAGTCCAAGAGGAAACACTAGGCAACGGGAAGCTCCAGGCCCACACTGTTCTTGGAGGGTATTTGGTCTCCACCTTAGTCTTGGGGATTAAAGGATTTTGTCAGTATAGCCACGATTTAAGTCCCAAGTGCTAAGACTTTACAAACCACATGTAGGGTTTTGATGGTGGTGCATGAATCTCTTGCTTTCTTTCTGTAGCAGCCA
The DNA here is from genome assembly GCA_013400935.1 of Turnix velox. Lineage (NCBI taxonomy): Eukaryota > Metazoa > Chordata > Aves > Charadriiformes > Turnicidae > Turnix > Turnix velox. The sequence continues at coordinate 97,708 of VZTY01015400.1, forward strand.
ACACTCTCAATACAGATCAATAAATTTCAATTAGCTATAGAGGCTTAAAATAACTAGGTTCAAAATCTGTAGAGCAGCTTTTAGCACTTTCCTTTGTCGTGTTTTTATCTTAAAAAAGCAGTGAAAGTGAGGTAGAGAATATTAGCAACAAGCAGTTAGATCAAAAAGTTCTTCATTTGGGTTCTTTCAATCTTTCTGTCTTGTGTGCTCTTGATTTAACAAGATACAAGTGAGTTGTTGCAGAAAAACAGCATGCAGCAAGGTAGTTATTCTTTGCAAGCTGTTTGGCTTGATGGGTGCTTTTCTTTCTTGGGATTTAACTTGAAGTCAGATTATGTATGGGCTAAGCTGATGCTTCATATACAGTGCTGTTGAACTTTTTGCTACACCAAATGTTGCTGATAGGGAAGGTTTAGCAGGGGAATTGTGTACAAGTATCTGCTGAAAGAGATTTCTAGAGGAGAAAGAGAGTAAGAAATAACAACAATCTAACTTTTAATGAGACTAGGGGTGACCAAAATTTAGCTCTTATGTTTCCTGAATACTGGGATCTTGTCTTTGTATATACCTACATTTAGTCATATCCCAGACTTTATGGACACTCTTACAAAGGACTTTCTCATTCCCTTTTAAAAAATATCTCTATTGATTATGAAGTATTTCTTGAAGTGCCAGTTTTGTGTCTGGGGCTCCTGCTTTCAAAGGACATAGATTTCAGTACAATGGAGAAAACAAACCTGGGACAGGAAGGAGGGGGCAGATCGTTTTTTTCTATAGGATTAGAAAGTTTTCATTCTCAGGATTTATCTTCAATTGCATCTTTCTACATTGTTAAATTAGAAAAAAGCAGAAGCGTAAATAACCTACAGTGGCAAAGCTACTTATTGTTTTCATTCCTACTTTTTCCTCTTAAATATATTTCAACATTTATATAAGATTATCATGTGTCTGAATAAATTTTAGTATATAGAACATTAGATCACATTGTTTTTCTTCCAAGTTCTCATGATCCCGTAAATTCACAGGGATCTTTTGCATTGGTTTCAGTAACTTTAGCTTTAATTTTTAACACCTCCCACTTAATTGAATAACCAATCTGTCTTCTAGAAAATATGGACACTGGTGTGTTATTTCTTGTGTGTACTAGTATGTTGTCACTAAAATGCTTTGGTTTGCCATACTGGATGAAATGTCAGTTGTGTAGAAAACAACGTCTGCCTCCCTTTGCAAAAAAAACACTGACATAATGAACTGCTGGCATGGTGTGGATAGGTGGGCAGTCACCAGGCCACATTATACACCAAAATTATGTCCCAGGAAATTTACTATTAATAATTCTTACTGTCAAGTTTTAATATCAAAGAATAAGGCCCAGCACAGTGTTTTTAACACACTCCAGAACACTTTATTAAATAGCAGAGTGGTATGTTGTTGTAAATTGAGGTCAGGAGGAAGGGCAGTGGTACTTTACAGGCTTAGGAACTTGATACTCTGATACGCCACTGGGATAAGAGTCTCTGTTCCAAAACTGTTTGTAGCTGACAGTGCTATCAACAACTCCTGCTCATTAAGACTACAATAACAATAACAGGGTGGGGAGAAAAAAAGTAGTAAGTATCACAGATATAGATTAAAACAATGACTTTGTTTATCTCAAGCAAAAAAGGCAACCAAAAGGGACCCCTGGGACACCTGAGGGAAGAAACTCTAACGCTAATTGACATGATTTAAAAAAATTACTCTGTTATTGCCAACAGCCTAATTTAGTCATTAGCTCCCCAGTGTTGAGGCAATCAAACCAGTTGTTATAATTTTAGTAGATGGATAACAAGGTATGCCTTGGTGTACAGATGTCTATGCTAGAAGAAAGGCAAAAAGAATGTGAAAAAGAGCTTTCTAATAAATTCATTTTGCATATCTTTTTAATGAAACACCAGTCAATGCTATTTGTCTGCTGAATGAGCTTCATTATATTTTGTTCAAATATATAGTACTAATTTGTCATGCATCCACAGGAAAACACCCATTGAAAAATATAAAATTATCTGCATCTCCTTAATTTCACCATTTCACAAACTAAAAGGTTTACATTTTTACATAAAATAAATATTTGTTAGAAGGAAAGTGTTTTGTGTTTTTTTTCCCCCTCTGTAACATATGCTCACTTTGCAGCATATATTCCTGTGCTGGAGATCTCTAGTGCTTGTCTGGGAGTTGCCAAGGGTGCAAGAACTGAAAAGTAGTGTATGGCAGATGTACCTGGCTGTCTTAACTCACAGGCTTCCTGCAATGCTGTCCTCATATCTGTTTCCTGAGTACACTTCCCACTCTGGAAGTGTCTTATCAGTATCCTATATTTTTATCAAATAATGTGACAATGTCAGGCTCTTTGCTAAATTGTATGTGGTTCAAAGAAAGAGTAGAGGGGAAAAAAGACTGTGTCTATCTATCTATCAATCAATCTATCTATATCTCTTTTCACACTGTATCCCTTTACAGACATCTCTGCTGTCCAGGAAAACACAATGTACCTCTTATATAAAGTGGATTTCCTTTCCTGATTTTTCTCTTTAAACTTTCTGAAAACTTTTACCTTTTTCAGTGAGCTCACTGCAACACAAAATGCCTACTCTTGTAAGAGCGGGCTTTGAGAGATTAATCTGATATTTTGAAATCAAGTCTTTTTCTGAGGCACAGGTTTGGGTCAGTCAAGAAATGAATGTGTGAGTGAGAAGGGGAGCAGCTAAAAGCTCCAGAGATAAGGTGTTCTTATGCTGTGTGCAGATAAGAGATTCAGTCTTTACTTTGAGTCAAGCAAGGTGGAAGCAAATAGAGATGCGAATGGCCCTATTTCCAAATTCTTAAATGTAAGATTTTCAATGTCCTACTTCAGAAGTTCTTTGTGGTCTTTTTATTTTAAAGAAAAAAACTACAATACTCAAAAAGGCTTAAGTTTGAAATAAAACTTTTAACACTAGTAACCGGTTATTTTTGTCTCTTTTTATGGGTAGAGCAACATAAAAATTGAAAAAAAAAAATCTCTTGTTTGCTTAGCTGACATTTACAAAGAGTTCTGGCAAATGCAATAGAATTAATGACATTACTACACTTTATCCCTAATGGTATAAACGTGCCTCAGAAAATTACACTGCCAGGCATGGATTAAGAGAATTAACTTGCATAAAGAGTCAAATCTCTGATATCTACATTGCTTCACCTCTTATGAGTGCCACAATCCACTGGCAGAAAGATGGAAGTGATAGTCTGTACAGAACAGAGTAAATGAGTGCTCTTGTTGGTAGAAGGGCTTTTGAGGAGCTGGATTGCGTGTGGGTCAGCCCAGTCACCATTCACTGCTGCCTAGAGCTAGGGTGATTTTTATATGTTAGTTAAAAAAAGTCCGAGGGAAGCACTGTCAGACAGGAGACTACACAATGTGAATATTAATGAGACAGCAATCTTTCATTTGTGTTTTTCCCTAATAACATCTTGTAGTATAAAGTTGTCATAACCTACAGTGCACAGAATGGGTGAGTGCTGTAAGATTCCTCCTTCCAAACAAATACCTCCAGCTCTCTTTGGGAAGAGTGTAGATCAATAACATGAAGGAGATAGTATGGCAGAAGCCATGCCTAAATGGTCATAGGTCTCCACTTGACTAAAAAATTTGCCAGTGTGGTTTGCTCATGTCTCCAAAGGGAGAAAAAGGAATAAGGACAGAAGGGGAGTTCTGCAATTTGAAGCACAGACATGAGTTTGGGTTGGATTTCTGTGAAGTTCACAGTTCTGGAAGTATAAAAACATGCACAATGTAGATGAAACCACATCTGTTTTAAAATGAGTTACAACCAAGCACAACTCACAACTGGATGTCAGCAAAGCAGTTTTACCTCTTGGCATTCATATATTTTCTATAGATGGCATATGTGTAGTGGAGGGCTACAAGCAATTAAGCGTGTGCTTTCTGACATTTGAACCATGCAGCGCTTTGCCTGATAAGGGAAGCGTGTCTGTATCTCAGGTAGAAGGACATTTATAAAGATTATTTCTCTTGTGTATGGTTTTGGTGAATTACAGTTTTATGATGTATTGAAAAGGAACTGAGCTAGGTTGGAAGGGACTTTTCAGATCATCAAGTCCAACCATCAGCCCAACTCTGACAAGCCTCATTCTTGGACCCTTAACCTTTAGATGAGGAGTCTGATGCTCTCCCAGCTGAGCTACACATAAAAGTCAGTTCTGGTATTTGTAGTTGTGTATCCCAGCCACAGCTGAATTTGGACTCCAGGAAACAATTTCTTAACCTGTCCAGAACAGCAGTGTGTGATGCTGAAGGGAAGCATGCATTCCCTAGGCAAGGGATTCCTTTGGTGGTTCTGCAAGTTACCTACCAAGTGGACCCTTGGTGGCTCTAGAGTGCACCTACCATCTGTAGTTTTGATTATATCACTCCTATCTAGGAAAATGCCTTTCCTTTGGTGAGCTTGTTAACTTACTTTCTCAACTTGGAGCAAAGGAGTTTTCATGTGTTAGTGCTGCCACTGCTCACTAGCTCCATGACTGGTACTCCCAGTCCAAACCTCCAATTGATGCTACCCATGCCTTGTGCTACAAAAAATACCTGTTCTCACTTCTAAAGCTATCAGTTAGCACTTCCTGTGAATGGCCACAATACAGAAATAAAATACTTCCTACCACCAAAGAAATTTCTAAACTTGTGAGTCAAAGCTAAGGCATGTTTGCACATAAATGAACTATGTCTTTCTAATATTATGTCGAGTCCCATGGATCCAAAAGCTGGAGCTTGTTGAGAAATGAAGGGTATGACACACAATTAACTTGTATCTGCAAATTTTTTGCTCTAGCTTTCAGCTTTCTGGTATGGATTTCATCCTCCTGTAGAGTTAGCACACCTCTCACCAGTTTCCTAGATAATCATCTCAGTTCTGCACTGCTTAGCAGCTTTGTCTTATTGCAGTTTAAGATTTAAATGTGTTATGCTAACACAGAGAATTTTCACACATTCACTTTTCACAGGTGCTTTAATCCAATAGAGCCACCTTAATGAAATGCTAGGTACACCAGTCTCCCTATTGTCATACAGAGTTAGGTGATTGTATGAAAATATGACCTTCTATGAAAAGCTGTCCAAATTATCATCTGGAAGCTTGTGCAGTATTACTGATGATGAAGTGGCGAAGGAGTGTTTTTTAAGCTTTTTTTTTTCATAAGAGTGTTTAATCAGAAAAGAATTAGAGCTCACGCTTATGCTATTCTTTATTCAGTAAAGCATGTAGGAAGACACTCATAATTTTGAAAGAGAAAATTTCTACAAAATAGGACTTTAGAAAACAGTTTTTTCTGTAATTGCTGTTAAGCTATAGAAATACATCTTGCCTGATTTTGACAAGAGGACAACAGTATTTATTATAATTTAGTCCTCAAAGTATCCAGTGATTTATATTTTAACATAACATTTGTATATTTGTATAATGCCTTCGAAGTCTGTGTAGCCATGCAGTATTGATTCTGTCTTGGGAAGTTACAGATCCCATCTGGATGCCAACAAGTAAGAGACAGAACAATACACTCCATTCAAGAATATATGTATTTATATGTATTTTTTCAATTTAAAGTTACAAAAAAAATCAATATACTATAATACACTTTAAATTTTAAAATACAATTTAAAGATCTTTTGTATATCTCTAAAATGATATTTTTTAGAATACATAAGATAATAAAATACAAGTTATGCAGCTAAAATACAGGGCTGCTTCTGAAAGAAATCTACTTATGACATTGACCTACCTCGTTAATTTTTCCAAGCTACTAATATTTCAACTGTCCCCATTTGTACAGTGACTCAAACAGTCAGGGCTCTTACTCTGTAGGTCTTTAAGCACTGCAAGAATTAGCATAGTTAATCATGATAATTATAGAAGGTGTATGCTTCTTAAGCACAGTGCAAAAACTGCACAACAGATGAGAAGGGGACTGCTGGTGGTGAAGCAGTAAGCAAACAAATGGGGCAACAGCCTTGTTTTAATGTACTACATTACAAGATGAGAAAGATAAGCCTGAGTGCACGTAGATAATCTGATACTCCAGTGGGATGTTGTGCATCAGAGACAGAATACAGTGCAGATCTCCTGAGAGAACAGTCATCTGATTGTATTTCTTGACTCTCAGCAGAAAGCACAAGCAGTACATTTAAGCATGCAGATTGATATGCTGACATTGGATCTGGGATGAATATCAATAACAAATGGATAAGGTAGAATTATAAACGTAGAGAGAGTATGACATTCTCCTGTTCTCCAACACACATGGATTAAGGGAGAAGAAAGTATGACCCCGTGGCTTGATTTGTCAGAGGAATGTATTTCTTAAGATAAAATGCAGTCTTCCACAAATAAGAAAGTCTGCAAATAAGCACAGACAAACTGCACTATTTTAGTGTATGGTAGATTAAACCATATTTTTGGTCATTAAAATTTGCAAATATATTATTTAATCAATGAAGCACATTTATGAGATATATTTGAAAAAAAAAACCACCTCATCAGGCCTTTGAATTCTTAGCTGAAATTTGTGCTAGTCCAATACAACTAGAGAATATTTTTGATGAAGTGCAAGGCAAAATGACAGAAGAAAGTAATAACATTTCTTTCCATTTTCCTTGTCATTTCCTCTGTAAGAGGAAATTTGTGACCATTAACTGTTAAAGTGACCTGTGTATCTTTTTAGAACATCATAATATCCTAGGACCTAATACTTACTGCCAGTAAGACGCTGCAGATTATTCTCACATAAAAGGTTAATCATGTGCATAAGTGTTTGCAGGAAAAAGCTATTAAAATGTGCACTGTACGTGCCCCAATTGCAAGACAAACCTTGAAGAAAAATGAGGGAGAAAAATTCCATTCTATAGACCTTACTGTTAATCTTTAAATTTTTAGCCTTCCACTCACAAAGACACAGTCTAGAAGAACATTGGTCAAAGGGGAAGAAATAAGCATTACAATTATTTGGAATATTTCATATCAAAGCTTGCAAAATTACTAAGAGTTAATCAGGACCAATGGCTTACAGCTAATAAATGGGCTGGATTTTCAAGGTTTAATGCACTTTACTCTCAATGATACAAAAAATGGTTTCTCTTGCCTTCTGCCACAGGTTTGGAGAACAGTTTTCCCTGCATTGGCTATTACAGTATTAATATTCTTGCAAAATAAAACCTTCAGACTCTGTCTTCAACCCACTTCTCAACCAGAAGTGGTAATGCAGTGCATTGCCCCCTACAACTGGCAGTTCTCTCACCTTAATTCCCCTCCTGAAATTGCTTTAGAATCCCTAAATCCACCAGGCAAAACATCTTCATTCCATATCTTGAAATTAAATAGAGAAATTAAAGCCACGTGTAGAGGCATGAGCTACAAAAGTCAGGCACAGGTTGCCTTTAATTCTAGTGGGTATGACAGGAATTTGTGTTATTATAAGTCTTTTTTTTTTGCTCCGTTTCTTACATCAGTAGAGTTTATAGAATCATAGAATAGTTTGGGTTGGAAGAGACCTTAAAGATCACCAAGTTCCAACCCCCCTGCCATAGGCAGGGACACCTCCCACTAGATCAGGCTGCTCAGTGTCTTGACCTATTGTTGAACACCTCCAGAGATGGGGCATTCACAACTTCTCGGGGCAACCTCTTCCAGTGCTTCACCAACCTCACTGTAAAGAATTTCTTTCTTATGTCAAGTCTAAGTCTACCCCCCTCCAATTTACATCCGTTGTTCTAGTCCTCCCATCC
>VZTY01015400.1:106607-117621 GCA_013400935.1 Turnix velox
CCCTGGTATACGGCCACATTTTTCAAGACTTGAGTTGTGGAATCAGAGGCCGTACCAGTGAAGACTGAGTCAAAGAAGTTGTTGAGTACCTCAGCCTTCTCCAAATCCCCTGTGACCAGCTCTCCAGTTTCTTTATGGAAAGGGCCCACATCTTCCCTAGTCTTCCTCTTTTCATTGACATATTTTTAAAAGTTTTTCTTGTTACCCTTTATGTCCCTGGCCAGCTTTAATTCCACCTCTGCTTTAGCTTGTAGTGTAGTTAGACCCTACATCCTACATTTCTGCCCCTGGAGTTCTTATCTGAGGAATGTTACGATAACAGAAAACAGTACCATTTGCCAGGCTATAATGTTTGATTTCTTAGTTGATGTGAAAGATGAATCTCTTTTGGTACTTTGTACACAAAGCATTCCAGCCTTTAAGTATTTTTTAAATAACTCTGTGTCCTGGTTTTAATGGTTTTTTTGGTTGGTCTTTGAAACCAGTCTTACTTTTTCCAGATTAAGTTATGACTGTATCTCTTCATGTCCATACTTGGCATAGGAAGTCGAGCACATCAGTAGATATGTATAACAAAATATCTAGGCAACACTGTGCTAATCTTTCACTACACTTCTTGTCAATCTGAATTTACCAGATGAGGTTTGCTTTCCCCTTGGGTGCCAGAAGCACTATGACTACAGGAGGATAACTAGGAATCCAGGTAGAAGCCAGCCTGAGTCAGGCTGCAGGGTGTTGACATTAAAGGCCTAAGCTCAGTGCAATTTATGGGGATTTTTCCAAAGCATTTACAGCCTTCATCACACTAATAAATGTTGCAGGACACTGAATAGCATTAGAGGCAGCACACATGTCTTTACACAGAGGGCAGAAGCCCGCAGCACAAGAGAAGATGCCGCATGCATTCCCCTGACAGTGGGAATGAGCGCAGCATCAAACTTATTTTGCACAGACCATGCAACTAAACAGCCATGTACACTTCAGATTCAAATACCAAGACCTAAATCTGTGTGAAAAGCTGCCACCATGGAAACCACCTTTTCCCTTTTATTAGGCATGCAAAAAAGAAAAGGAAATAAAAAAATCTCAAGTGTCTGAAAATGCATGATGTTCAGTAAGTCTTTTCAATTCTAATGACCTTAAGAGTTTCTAGTAAAGAAAGAAAAAAACAAAACAAAAAATCAACAAACAGTACCTTTCCGCACCGCGGTTTTTTAGATTGTAATTTTAAGAGTCATAACTGGGAAAGGTTACCTGAGAAGGACTGCAACTTTCACTACGCCAGTTCTATCTTGTTTCCCTGAAGACAAAATAAATCAAACACATGAAAAAGTGAGAGGAACGGATAGCCAGAACAGAAAATACAGTATCAGTGATGAGGGTTGAATTGTGCATCGTTGCTTTTGAAAAAAATAGACAGATATTACACGCAATCTAGTCAGCTAGTCTGACATTCAGCAAACCTGTGGCGGAGTCAAGCTGTTTGAGATATTATCATTAGCTGCCTTTCTAGTGATAAGCTTATTGCAATCGAACAGAAATAGAACGTTTTTGAGCAGCCAAGGGTAGCAGACGTGCAATGAAATGGATTAGAAGTCATAATCTGCTAAACACATCTGTTTTGACATTCCCTGGTTACAAAGTGTGACCACTCATCGTGTTGCTGTGATAGCTGAAAAAGAGATATTTCAGCCATTAGCAAGAACTTAAACCTTATTTTGAGTGTTTCTAGCCCCCACGTCTATGAAGTAGATCCCTACTCTGGGATGCAGTTCATCACATTAAGAAGTCACTGAGCTGGTGGATGTGATTGCAAAAGTATGAAGTGAATGTGAAAAGAATACATGAAAGCAGGTGATGATAGGAACATAAAAGAATCATATTTCAAATAAAGCTTGAGGTCCAACCATGGCCAGGGAAAGCGATGGTATCCTCCTTATACCTTTTCAGATTTGGCCCATCGAGGTAATTTCTAAGGGTCAGGATTAGAAAGTGTGGCCTGAGATTGTGTGGGAGGAAAGAAAGGAGAGGAAAATCCAGAATGTAGTATGGTCTGTGAGTAACTCTCATTTTACTGCTGCCAGGCTATGGATCCTGATGACTAGTACACTCCTTTTTATTTTGCTCACTACTTAGGTCCTATATTTTTTTATCAATTTAAACAACTTCTGAATCATAGTTTCATAATTCCATGTTCCATATTTCCTAGATAGATGTAGAAAATACAGCTTTTAATTGTCTGGTGTCACATTGTAATTTCTGACTGATATTATAAATCACTTCATGCAAGTACAGGAGTCAGGTTTTTTTGTTACCATGGACAACTAAAGTAAGAATTTTACAAAAATGCAGTCCCCACTGTGAATTTCTCTATAGCTTCATTGGAATAAAGTTAGACTAGTCAACATTTCCTCTCTAGTCTTGCTGAAAGATAAGGAATCCAGCCAAACTCCAGATATAGTGATTGAACAAAAGAAAAACTTGTTTAGCACTAATTGAAATTTACACAAAACGAGCATTATGGAAGCCTCTAGGTATTGAGTTCAAGTTAGAGAAGTACATCAACAAAATAACAATTCATAAAGCTGAGAGAAAGAGTAGAAGCCACTAGAAGAATATCCTGATTGTACACTAAGGCCATTAAGTCCTGCAGTAGGTCATGGTTCCCCAACAGGTTAAATGTTTGGGAAAAATTCTTACCACTGCAATTCTCCTGCTGAACATTAGCCTCAAAGAAGGTGAGAGAAGAACCATTGTCAACCGGACTAAGAGGTAGACGGATGAAACAGTCTTCAGTTGTTTCAAATTGTCTATCTTGCTGGACCCTGAAGTGGCTATTTGCAATGAAGTCCAAACAGAGGATTTTAAAAATGTAGAGAAAGTATAGACTACTATAGCCAGAGAAGAAAAAAAACTAATAAAGACCTGGAAGAGTTATAAAAAGACTATCAGATGGAGAATTGTAATTGTAGTGTAGAGCAGCAGGTTAATTACTAGTCCCTTGCAACTAATAGGCAATGAGAGGGATTGAAATTGGGCATCGACATACTTAATTTTTTTTTTTAAAATTATTATGGCAGTTTTAATTCTTGTTTCTATTGCTTGTAAACATTTTATGAAGTGCATCTTGTATATATATATTATGGTCCAAGGCATTGTATCAGTTCATTTAATATTAAAAAAAGAACAGAAAACAAAAGTCAGTTATTTTTGGACAGGATATTTCGTGACCTGTTAAGAAGCTATTAAGACTAATAGTCTGCTGGGAGTAAATGTGGCTTTTACCTCTTCCCCAGACAGATCCTAGGCCTATTCTGTTTCAAATCCCAGTGGATCAAATTCCTTTCTAATCAAACCTAAGTTTTGTTTATCAGTCTCTGATATTATGTCTCTTTACTACAACATGTATTAATTTCCCTTTTAAAAATCAGTAATAGAAAAGGAAGCATCCAGATTTCACTCCACTGAAGCACCCTATCCCTCTATTTTGCTGTATATCGCTACCTTAAATCTCAACAGCTTGGAAGTGCCTTGTCATTAAGATGTCTAAGTCCTTCCTATTTCTGAAGACATGAAAGATCTATGAAGAAAAAGGTGAGATCTGTAAGCAGAGATTTCTTCATGGCAAAGTCCAAGAAATCTTTCTGCTAGCAATAATGAATAGGGCTTCCTAACTGCTTTAAAAAAAATTATGAGATTTAAGAGAGAAAATTATCTATCTTAATATTCTAAAAGTTTGATAATCTTCTTATTTGAAAGTTAAAAAGGCAGAGGTCAGGTTATAGAAAAAATGTTTTTTCATTAAGGTAAATACGAGTTCCAAATGTTCTGGTTACTGAGAAATTAATGAAATTAGTGAATCCCTGGCTCACTACGAGTTTTATTACCCCAGTAAACAGACAAAAACAGATTGGGAAGAAAAAAAAAAAAAGTAAAAATCAGTAACAGCTTATTCCTATTTCTAGAAGAACTGCTGGAAAAGCTGTCAATTCTCTGTCCACTAGTGAGTGGAATGTATAATTAATTTGCTCTTTTTGCTTGGAAGAGATTGTCTCTTTCTGTGACAGTTTTGATCAGAACAAACCATCAGACCTCTAAACCCCCTCCTGCTGTGAATGATTAACACTCAGAATTATAATACAGTAAAAAAATTATTTAGCATATGTTTTCCGTAGCTCTAGTGCAGGATACCAGCCTTAGCTTATGTCTTCTGACATATAAAGGGATATATTTTTACACTTATAAGTGTCTCACAATCTTGACAGAATCATAACAATCCTAATGCATAATTTACTTTTCATTGGCAATGTTAAACACTTTGCAAAGGTGTCAAAGACTTATATTTGATCTTTGTTCAGGGTTATAAATAGATGAAAAATAATCCTCAGTATTTTTAGTGTGTCTTTTATTATGCGAAACAATTGTATTTTTCATGACAGTACAGGAGAGACATCTTTCCACACATTTCAGTATAAATCCATAGTTAGTTGTATAAACACCCAGCTACTCATTGCTCTTACAGCTCATTACTCATAGCTTACTATGGCTCTATGCTATCTTTCTGTAATTGTTTTGTTGGGTTTATTTATAAGGACAGTATCTTCATATTGACTCCATATCATGTGAAAAGTACAATATAAAAATAGTGTCTCTGTATAATCACATTCTTTTTTTTAAAAAATCTTTCAAATAATAAATTTTTGTAGTATTGTACAGTTCATATGTTATTTGTCAATAATTTACAAACACTTTTATATTTTTTAATATTAAATTATTTTCAGCTGGGAGTTAGCATCATCAGAACTATGTTTTTCTGCTTCACTTTAGCAGCTAAACCATTATTACCTTCCTTGAAATTCTGTTTTGGGGCACTAGAAATAGCAAACATTTTGTCACTGAGATAAACCAAGGCATATAAATGTGCATTAATGGAAACTAACTCGAAACATAGTCTATCCATATAATTTCATTAATTGAATAAAGTATTAAGCAGTGCAAATAGTGAAGCTACCTTAAAACAGAGGTATTACATAGCGAATGGCTACATCTGTGTTTTGGACTTTGTCTGATGTGTGTAACCTCTAATGCCCCAAACAATGTTATTTAATTCAAATCAACTATCCACAGAAGTTCTTGCTGGATCGAACTGTGGTTTGGATTAACTTGCATATGCAAATACTTGTCATTTTGTTACCAATTTGTTTTCTGCTGCTCCTGAGATACCAACTTTATTTAGAGGCCTCTTGCCATTTTGTCTATTTTGCATAAAATAAAGTATTGTTTACATTAGTGTACAATATTTGCACTCCTTGAAATTTAATTTTAACATATGATGTTACTCTCTAGAACTGCGTGGAATGAATAAAATTTTAATGCTCAAAGGTGGCATACATGAGGCTACTCATAGCATCAGGTCTGGCCTTTGTTCTTGTAAGGGAATAACAGTAATTCTGTTTTCTATCTTGTGTTTGAGTAACTGCTGTGACTATCAATAGGGAGCTCATCTAATTGTTGCTGAATTGGCATGAGGCTTGAGTTTCCATTATAAAGCTGATAGAAATTCACTATCATGAAGTAGAGGTGCTATTTCTGGTAATTACTTCTAATCAGATATTTTCTCCCTAAACCACATATACCTACTTCTTACAATAAAGCATTCCATTTTCTGAAAGACAAAATTCTGTTTGCTTTTTACCTTGTTTACCTGGTCTCATCATCCTGAATTTTGTAAATATTTGTGAATCAATGGCTTCCTTGTTTATAGGCTGTCCTACAGCTTGGGTGTAAATCTTCTTAAGTGATTCAGATCTTCTGTAAATTACCACACATTATGATATGCATAAAGAATTGACTAATGTTCATTTACACTTCTGTAATATAATGTAGTCATCTTACATTCTATTAGACATATATTAAAAATCTCACTTGGGCTCTCTTTGAAAAAGCCGAGGCTGTAAGGTCACAAATTTCATGTTGAACAAACCCCATATTAGTCACAAAAGAGACTGCCTATAGCTGTGCAAGATCTTTTGAGGGCTCTTGTTTTTAAGAAGACCAACCACTAACATACAGTATTTGCATCTTGAAACTTCATTACAGCAATCGTATCTTAAGGTTAATCTTTACTGAAGCTGTTTTTTCTTCTGCTAATTGATATTCAGTGAATAGCCTGACTTGCACTGCTGAAGAATCCCTAATCAACTATTTTTTTTCATTCCAAGTCTTGATGCTGTGAAAAAAAACTCATTAGTTTTGCAGAGGAGTGTTAGATCATTCTCACTCTCTTCTTAGGACCCATAATACAAAGATAGGTTGTTCCTAGTCCCATCAAGGACCACAGCAATTACTGGCTACATACACACTTCCAGTGATACAATTACCACATAACTGAGCAATGTACCTTTCAAACCTACTAAATTTTGTGAGTTAATACTCAGAGCCATTCATCAAACTGTAATATATTAACCTGTTTTAATGTTAGAAATGGAGTTGGAACAAAATATTTTTTGTGCATATTAGAAGTGGCCCATAACTTCTTAACAATGTTTAGTTTCTTTTATTTTAGTTGGAAAATCCATTTAACAGAAACACATTGGTTTGTGTCAGTTTAAAGTGGCTTTCTCTGACAAAGCTTTCTCAGCTCCCTAATAGCATTCCTAGCAAAAGCCAGGAGAAACTAGATTTAGCGTGTAGGGCTATGATTCCCAGTATGAGAAGACAGTGTCACAATGAACAGGATATTGATTGTTCTAGATTAGCCTTTTTCAGGTTTTCCTGCTGAAGATGTTCCACTTCATGTGACTAATTATTTATTAATTGATGAATCAGTGGTAGCAATGTCCCAGGTATCTCCCATGCCTACTGAATTTACCCCAGAGAAATTTAGCCAAGGTAGATGTTCTTCAAAAGGGACAGACGTAATAAAGAAGTAGCAAATCAAATAACTTCATCAAATGGAGCATCTGTGAATGGGGATACAAAAATGGACATGAGCCAGCGAGAGTCAAAAAGGAATTGGTTGAGCACGTTACAGGCCGGACATCACACGTCCTTCAGTCATCAAAGCAGACATGGCAGTAGGAAGCAGAAAAGTTAATACAGTGGAGATAATGCCGTATGACACCCGAGACAGAAAAGAATTAAACTCAACTCAATTTGACACTATTCAAAATTGGCCCGTTTAGTAAGGATCCCTGGGCACTACCCTGTTAGCCCTCAGCGATCACTCCTCAGCTGAGGATTGATGGATTGCTGGCAAGCAACTTTATGCCCCCAACTTTATTTCCCTTCCTCCATTTCTCAAGTTTTTTGAGGCATTTTTTCTGTCACTCTACTTAGAGAGATTTTTACTCTGTTCTCTTGCAACCAAATACAAGAGAATTTGAATTTCTGGGAATTACAGCTTGAGGTAATCCACTGAGTGGGCTTAGCAGAATATCTGCAGGTTCCTGGCTGAGCTTCTTACCCAAATAATGACTATAGATTAGATGTCATAATAACAGCTGTCAACAAGTGGAATGCAAAAGAGTTTTTTGAAGTCACAATTATTCAACAACCTCTGTTCCCCTTGCATCCCAGGAGCATGTTTGATGTGCCATTTGTTGTCTCCCCCACCTGGCATTGCCACTGCTCTGGGCACTGTACACACCTGCCACTGCTTGCAAGATGAGTCAGGCACTTCAGCTGTGGAAGATGAATAAAAGTGACACCAGCATGCTGGCTTACATGAGATGTACTAACACCACTGCCTTTTCAGTTCAGTGGGAAACTGTTTTCCTTTGCATATGGGATTGGTGTTGGCAGGAGGTTGCAAGTGACCGCTCCATGATGTAGCTTTTGTCTGTAATTGGCCTTTGCTATCCGGGCAGAGTTGATCACGGTGGGAATAATCAATCTTTCACCCACTCAGGCTATTGACTGTGTTGTTTGAGCTTAGAGAGATCAGCTAGAATTGTTCTGAGTCACCAAAAAAACTGGCACAGGAAGAGGCAGGATGAGAAAGGATAAAGGTTGTCTGCAGTCATGAGTGTGAGACCATGCAGGGAAAGAAAATAGTGTGTTCCTATAGAGTAGCTGATCAAAGTGTTTTCTAAATAACAATCTAAAGTGTTGGATTGATTAAGATCTACTCTGTGGGAAAAAATACTATTTGCACTGTTTAGAAGGCAGATATCTAATACTGAAAGGAGAAACATGATTTTCCTGCCTTATAAATTGATAAGATGGTTACCTAAAAATAGGTTCCCTGTAAGATGACTTTTAAAGGAAGACATACAGAACCTGTTTAAGCTCCAGTAATGTATTTTCTTGCTATTGCTTCTCTCTGCATTTGAATTCTATCATTTCAGGTCTTCTAAACAGTATATAAATCAAGAAATCCTGTATTCTGAGAATATCTGATAAGCATGAGGATACACATTTTGACAGTGCTATAAGCAATATTGATTCAGCCAATTCTCCACAAAAAAAAGCAAGTACAGGAGGAAAAGTCTCTCAAGTGCTGTTTCAGTCTTATGTGACGAAAGCCATTTGTGGATGTGGGAATTACTAGTTTGCCCCTGTTAACAATTCCTGACATGCTGTAAGCAGCCAGAGGTAACTAAAAAAAGAAAAGATGGGTCTTTTTTTAATCTTTAACTATTATTGTATCCCAAGGATGAGGCCCTTCAGATGTGCTCACATTGAGTGGCAGATCTTTTGCACCCTCTGAAAGATTTAAGAGGCTTTTGGAAATCAGAGCCCAGTTCCTCTGTGCTGGGTGTATCAGGACACACTATCCCCATCACCATATGTTAAAATTCTCTTTTGCGCCTCATAAGCTCATTGGACTTTCATGAAATAGGTTCCAAAACCTACTTTTGTGAGGTAACTACCTTCTTCTCTTCTACCATTTGAATGCATTCAGCAGTTCTGCTTGTGACTATGGGAGTTTGGACAGAAATTTAGTTAAGTGTTTTCTGAATCAACCCTCTTCTCTATGCAGACAGTCTTAGGGCAAGCACCACAACCAATAAAATAATATAAATTTAATTATATTTTTAAAATAAATAGGTAAATGTAAATCAGCCCATTGTATATGGCAGAAAAGGAATTAATTTAATTCTGATTTTTTGTAAATACAAAACCTTGAAGTTGACTTAAAAGCTGTCTCTGTTCCTAAAATTTGAATTTGCCTTTTGATTTCATTTTCCAGATTATTTTTTACTTGAATATTCTTTTATTTTTACTAACTGAAAAGTTGGGGGTTTTTTTCCCAGATAAGATACTGCTTTCAACATGAAATTGTAATTTTTTCACTCAATTAAAAATTAATAAAATAATTATTTGCAATTGATTTTTCATAATTTCTCATATTTTGCAGCAAAGCTTATAAATATTTGTTGCCAGGCTCCAGTTACAAAGTACATAGTCCATCATGCATAAATAGTACAATGTGATTTTTTTACTTTTTCATTCATTTGATTCCAAATACATTAATCTTTACATTTCCAGGCAAGTAGCTTCAACAGCTTAAGTTCATGTACTATACTGTTATGAGGAATAAGTATTTTTATTTCCCTTACTCAGACATCACGATGTCGCCATCTGTGCTAACACTAACAAACTGCCAGCCACTGAAAGGTTTGATTCTCTGACCTTGGACACTGACAAATTTAATATTTGTATATTTTATTTTAAGCAATTTAAAATTATTCTTAATGGAATGATCAAATGGTTAAATCGTGTGGATGATTAATTTTTTCAACTGGGCAAGTATGGATCACATTTGGGATAACTGCGTAATGGATTTATTTTCTATGTGAAACCATTACAGTCTTCATAAAATAATAGATAGCCATAACGTGTCAAATAACAATTATTAAATTTTTGAAATCAACTAAAGTCACAATGATAAAAGAAAATATAGTGGTGTACAGAATTCAGTTATTTCACTTTCTAGCATCTTCTACCTTTTTAAGTCTGATTATTAGAGCTTCTAAAAATTTTTGCACTTTCTTATACTGTCCTTCAAGTAAAAAAGATGTACTGTTGAGAACTCAAGAGTTTGGCCAGGTTATCCAGGGTTCAGATGAAGTTCATGGAAGTGAAACTTGACCTCAGCTATTTTTTTAAGTTTTAGCAACATCATTTCTTTACCTTTTTGTCTAAGCTTCCTTGGAGATCTTGTTAAAGTTTCACAACTTCTTCCTTCATCCCTGCTGAGGTTTATTGTTTCTCTGTGCATCTAACAAATAAGGTTTTGAAGCATAGGGGCTTGGGATTCCTCTAGGGTGTCACTTAGAGAAGTTACATTTCTCTCAAAGCTTCTCCATAGACTCCAGCAACTAGATGCTATTCCAACGTTTCATCTTCCTTGCTTTTAAAAAGGCAAAAATCCAAGTTTTATAGCTTCACATGATTAAGAGAAAGAAAAGAATGTGCTGGATGATAAAAGTTAGAAAATAGATATGCCTTGTGGCCATGTCAAAACTATTAAATCTCTATCATAAGCCTAATTTTTTGCTGTTTTTCCCCTGAAACAATAGACTGTGATCTCATTGAGCTCTATAAGGCAGGAAAGGTCAGCACAGCCCCTCTAGCCTTTGAGTGAATGAAATCTCAAAGACTCATCTATGCTTAGGATGACACTGATTAAGTTAGTGCAGAGACAAACAAAATCTGGCCAGAACAGTTTGAATTTACTTTTCACAGCTGTCTGTTGCTGCTTTTGTAGGTAATTGTTACACCCCCAGCAGCTGAGGCAAAAAACCAGCTTGTTGGGAGTCCTCCCACTCCGTTTCAGTGCAAACTACCTGTATTAACTTTAGGCACTGAGGGAGGTGGCTCAGAATAAACCAAATGCTCACTTATTAGTGGGGATGATGAGGAGTAAATGCTACTAACTGTTAATACTGAGACGTAAAGCTACTATTTCTACCTTGAAAGGGAATCATAGAATCATAGAATAGTTTGGGTTGGAAGGGACCTTAAAGATCATCGAGTTCCAACCCCCCTGCCATAGGCAGGGACACCT